>VRLP01001515.1:0-124727 GCA_009660295.1 Lophius piscatorius | reverse complement strand
TTATGTTCTGTGGTTATAGTCTGTGGTTATATTCTATGGTTATATTCTATGTTTATATTCTGTGGTTATGTTCTGTGGTTACATTCTGTGGATATATTCTATGTTTATATTCTATGGTTATATTCTATGTTTATATTCTGTGGTTATGTTCTGTGGTTATATTCTGTGGTTATATTCTATGGTTATATTCTATGTTTATATTCTATGTTTATATTCTGTGTTATGTTCTGTGGTTATATTCTGTGGTTATATTCTATGTTTATATTCTGTGGTTATATTCTATGTTTATATTCTGTGGTTATGTTCTGTGGTTATATTCTGTGGTTATATTCTATGTTTATATTCTGTGTTATGTTCTGTGGTTATAGTCTGTGGTTATATTCTATGGTTATATTCTATGTTTATATTCTGTGGTTATGTTCTGTGGTTACATTCTGTGGATATATTCTATGCTTACATGGGTCAGTCTATGATTGTGATAATGAAGTGATGTTATTACATCACTAAAGATGTGATTTCTGCTGCTGCATGTTTCTCAGAGCCAGAACACAAATATTTATCAGACGCTGTCTTCCTGGTCAAACAGGATGCTGCAGGGTTTCCACAGAAGTCTGGCCTCAGCTTTGAGTTAGCGGGTTAGTAAACAGGAGAGTCTGAGTTTGGAGATCACCAGAGTTCACCCCTCAGGGTCAATGAGGTGGAAACGTTTCTAAGGGGTTTGCGGTGTGACGTAAAGGGGGCGGGGCTTCCTGCAGTTTTGAGTCTTACTTCATAAAAGCATGAATGAATTATGTCCTTTGTGGAGTTTTGTGTCTGAATGAAGAATGAAGACAAGGTTGATGAGGGGTTAAAGGGTCAGTGATGGATGAAGGTGTAAGGGAATAATGTGCGTTTTTGTTTTTTCGGCATCATTTTTGTTTAAGAAATGTCAAACTTTGACGACTAAATCGATACCAATAAGATCCAGAGATGATCCATTGTTGCTGATCTCCTCAGGGACCCTGGAGATGTTACGACGTAAAACCCTTCTGCCCTCTGCTGGAGACAAACTAAAATAAAACACATGCATGAAGCTTCTTTTTCTAACCAGAACCGCAACACGTCACCGTCCTTCCAGAACAAACCTCACATTCATTTACATGAATTCTAATATAATATTCTATATATAATATAATATATATAATATTTATCATCATTCATAAAATCACATTTATATTCAGCATCAGTTTAAACTCGAACGCGACCGTCAAACTAACAACGTCCCTCCTCCGTGTCTCTCCAGAATGTGAGGATGTTTCTTCCTGTCAGCTCGGTCCAAACAGAAACCCTGGTTTCAAACATGGACCACATGGACTTTTTCCCCACCAGCGAGTGTTCTACTGAGCCGTACGGAACCGGGAGCTTCGTCTCAGGCGTTGGGAACATCAGCATCATCGGCGAGGGCGGCGGCAAGGAAAACCTTCTCTGCACCTACAAGGAGGACTTTAAGCGTTTTCTACTTCCTGCCGTGTACAGCCTGGTCTTTGTTCTGGGCCTCCCCCTCAACGCCGCCGTCATCCTGAAGATCTGGAAGACCCGACCCAACCTGTCCAAAAACAAAATCTACATGCTGAACCTGGCCGTCGCCGACTTCCTCTACGTGATGTCACTTCCCCTGCTCATCTATAACTACGGCAGCCACGACTCCTGGCCCTTCGGCGAGTTTGCCTGTAAGCTGGTCCGATTTCAGTTCTACAGGTGAGTTTCCGGACCGGGCTGAACATCATCCCTTTGTTCTAAAGGTTTAGTCGATCTTTAAAAAGTCTCAGGAGGCGTCAGAGGTTGTTCTTATTATTCTTCAAATCATTTTATCTTCATCCTCTATCATGGGCTGATTAGATGATGAAGATCTAACACCGTGTTGTCTTCCTCATCCTCCCGGTTCTAGTAACCTGCATGGCAGCATCCTCTTCCTCACCTGCATCAGCATCCTGCGTTACCTGGGCATCTGCCATCCTCTGGCGGGGGTGCACAAGCAGGTGGGTCGCAGGATGACGTGGTGCATCTGCGCCGGGGTGTGGCTGCTGGTCATCGCCATGTGCGCGCCCACTTTCCACTTTGCGGCGACGGGGATCCAGAGGAACCGGACGGTGTGTTACGATCTCAGCACGCCGAAGCGTTCGATGGACTACTATCCCTACGGCATGGCCCTCACCTGCCTGGGCTTCCTGCTGCCCTTCATCGGCGTGATGGTGTGCTACTGGCGCATGACCCGGATCCTCTGCCGCCGCGTGACCCACCAGGGTGTCAGCATAGCGACGGGGGATCGGCGGGACCGGGCGGTGAGGATGATCCTCGTGGTGGCGGCGGTGTTCTGCGTAAGTTTCCTGCCGTTCCACCTGACGAAGACCGTCTACCTGGTGGTGCGGACTCTTCCCGCGGCGCCCTGCGAGACCAGGAACCTGTTCTCCATCATCTACAAGAGCACCAGGCCGTTTGCCAGCATGAACAGCTTCCTGGACCCCATCCTGTTCTACTTCACCCAACCACGCTACCGCCGCGGCACCAAGAAGTTCATGCTCAAGGTCGCCATCCTCCGGCAGAAGGGCACCAGCGTGTGAACCGGCGGCTGGGTGGTGTTCCTGATGGAGGCAGCACCCCAGGGTGCAGCTGGATCAAGGAGTAGGTCTCCTCATACAGGTTCTTGATGGAGCTGCAGAACTTTGGGTTTTAAAGCTGCTGCTCTGTGTGATTCAGAATAGAACCTTCTGTAGAACTATGACCTCATCCAGACGCCCACAGGGAAGATCTCAGTTAAACCCAGAACATTCCATTCTCCTTTTTATTCACATTCATCCAAACTATGACTTTGATCTGACGGGTTTTAGATCTGAAGAATTAAATGACACAATATTTGGACTTTTGGTGTTGCATCAACTTAGTCAGAAGAAAATAATGTAATAAAGAAACACGCTATTAAAGTATTAAGAGTGTTAGATTGATTAAAACTTAACTTTAGTGATAAATGATTGGTTGAAAATTGGCACTTAATCAATGAAAAGGTAATAAGATCTTTATGTAACATTCAAATGTTTTATGACACATGAAAGATGAAGATAGTTGGAGAAAATCTCAAAGTTGAAATGAAAACACGTTCATGTACTTTTACCATCAGCAGAACCGGACGTTCAGATCCAACACCCGCTAAATATTAAAGTTCACTCTGCTGTGTAAAGGATAAATTAAAGTAGTGTATTATGATAAAAAACATAGTGAATTAATAACAATAATCAGTGTTTGTTAAAAACATGATTCGGGTTCGGTTTCTGTCATTTTTCATTTCACAGTTGTAGAGATTAATTAAAAAAACATTAGGTTTACGTCACAGATAAAGGTTGTAGCGTGTTCATGTAGCTCCCTCTGGTGGACATAGGTGGTAATTAACAGTCAAAATGGTGGGTCCATTGTCTGTCCCGCTGGTCCAAACAGAGAGTCCTCCTGGTTCTGACCCACAGAAACTGTAGAAGAACAAGAACTTTGTGGTATTTCTATCAAATGTGATGCAGAAGTTATCAAAGAGTTTCTGAACAAATTCACTGATTGTTTACTTTCATGTTTGTGTAACATAATGATGTCAGAGCCTTTGATCTAAAAACATCTGAGGAGAGAAATACTACTCTCACATAGTAACAGATTACTCACACATAGTAACAGACAGTAGCGTATTACTCACACAATATTACTCACACATAGTAAATAGCATATAGCGTATTACTCACATATAGTATCAGATTACTCACACATAGTAACACATTACTCACACATTGTAACACATTACTCTCACATAGTAACAGATTACTCACACATAGTAAAAGATTACTCACACATAGTAAAAGATTACTCACACATAGTAAAAGATTACTCACACATAGTAAAAGATTACTCACACAGTAAAAGATTACTCACACATAGTAAATAGCGTATAGCGTATTACTCACACATAGTAACAGATTACTCACACATAGTAACACATTACTCACACATTGTAACACATTACTCACACATAGTAACATATTACTCACACATAGTAAAAGATTACTCACACATAGTAACAGATTACTCACACAAAGTAGCGTATTACTCACATATAGTATCAGATTATTCACACATAGTAACACATTACTCATACATAGTATCAGATTACTCATACATAGCATCAGCTTCTTTAAAAAAAAACAGATTTTAGGTCTTACCTGTCCACGGTGGTGCAGATACACCTGATATTTGTGGAGATATTTGAAGTATATGTTGGGGATGTGATTCTGGTGAAGCTAAATTTAAAATGACCAATGTGAAGAGTAGGTTCTAATGTTTTGCGTTGGAAGCAGCGATGACACTAAACCATAGAACACGCTGAACGCGACTGTTAGATGTTTGACGTCTGCATGTCAGACATGTTTGTCTCCTCTGTGGAGCAGATGACCGGGGGTTAAAACAGAAAGGGACTGCAAGAACTTGGAGGTTGAAGAAGAGAACTGTGTTTGTGTTCTTATACGGACCGATTATATATTAATATTAATGACTGATTATATATAACTATTAATGATTAATACACATTATGTATTAATGTTTGCACTATTTCATATGCAGGTTTTAAGGCTTCCTGTTGCAAGTTTCCACCACTGGATGGTGTTTTCACCTCGCTGCTGCTCTGCCCTCAAAATGCTGCTTGTGTTCTTTCCAGACTTGGTCCACTTATTAACACCGTTAGTTCTGACCCGGAGCCTCAGAGATCGCCCAGAAAACTTCAACACTCAGCTCATTCAACAGCAAAACATAGTGTACCGGTGCTTAACGGATGTGTTACAGGCTGAGAATGAAGGAGAATAAAGTGAAGGATCTCAGGGCTCGGTCTAAATTAAGGCTGAACTCTGTGGTTTTCCACTTCCTGTGAGGCCGTCACACGAAACTACAGCGTTTACTCCGTGGAATCGCTGGTGTTGAAGGATTCCCTGCCACAGAGATGATGGAAGATTAATAAATATTACATGTATTTATGTGAGTTGAACTTCCTTCTGCTGTTTCTTGTTGTGGAGGTACATAAAGTAACTGAGTAACTGCCTTTAAGGTCCATCTGTAGTGTTCATGAAATGAACATTAAAGACCAAAATCACTGTTTTATTAATGGAAGTAAATGTTCCTCATTTTGCTGAGCCTTCATTCTAGTTTTATTTAATTCAAATTTAGTATTTTTTTTCTTCCCATGCACGTTATTTTCCATGTTTTTAATGAAAGGCTAAAAATGGAACTTGTTTTATTTATGTGTAACAACATCCCCTTCCTGCCATTGAATCTGATAGATTGATATGATTTTAGCACTTTTACTTTCTTAAACCTTTTAGTAACTTCTGATCGTAACTTCTGATCGTAACTTCTGATCGTAATGATCAAATCTTTTAAGGATTTTAACCCTTTAAATACCACTTTGTTGACGCAAGTGAAGCTACGCTGAAGGACATACTCCGGTAATCTCGTTGTTGTTGTTTTTTTCTAACAGGGAATAATAAAGTACACAAAAAATAAGTTCAACAAATTGTTGTAGTTGAATAACTGTGTTTAATAAGCCTGGTACACAAATTAAAGAAAATAAGGAATTAGGAAAAATAAAATTAGCCCAAAAATAAGGACATAAAATAAAAATAAGGAAAATAAATGAGGAAAATAACTTACAAACAACAATTTTGACTCTAAGATTCCAGAATAAAAGTGTAACAACTTGAAATGCATGAATTTATTTCTGATGCCAGTGAGATCAATAACTTTGATATAACTTTGATTGAAGGAGTATAAATATAATCTTCAGACCTATGCTGTACATATTGATTTAAAATGTATTAAATGTACATTTGAACCAAAATATGAAGCTCTGTGCTTAAAAATATTAGAGTATTTGTGTCTGTATTAATGTATTAATCCACTGTGTGATGAGCTTCAGTAAAAATGTTCTTGTTGTCAAATATTTGTGGTTTATGATTATTTTTTACCCAAACTGTGAAATCTGTGTTTTCTGTTTCGAGCGCAGCGTGAATTAATGTTAGTCAGTATTATTTTGAGAATTCTAATTTTTTATCGTTATCGTGAATAGAATTTTATTTTTGTTACATACTTTTAATTATTCTTATAGAAAATCAACACTTTTTTCATTTCTATGTATTTTAGACTTTTCTTGAGTTGTTTGCGAAAATGTATTGTAACTGTTGTCATATAATGGAAAACTAAATGGAAAATAAAACATTCAAAAAAATCATGCCGCCCATGATGAATATCTTTATTTCTTCAAATAAGTAAAAAAAAAGATTAACACAGACCCGCCATAACATTACAACCAGTCCGTGGTTGTAATGTTATGGCTGATTAGTGTACACCAGCAACTATGACACAATATTGATGCTTTTCTGCTGAAATTTGATTAAAAAAAAGAGAAACATCCAAACAGAAATATCACGATATTACAGTACCTCATATACGACTATCAGCCATAACATTATGACTGATAACTTGTCTAGATGTACCTTTGGACACTTTCGTATACGCATCTATTTTTTTAACCCAAATTATGAGAATATAATGAGGAGTAGAAGTATTTCCCTTAGAGTTTTTTTTAAATTAGACAAATTCTGAAGTGGCACCTTCCGTTGTTTAGCTTTCTCTGTTTATTTATTTTAGTTCAGTGGTTATTTGTAGGACCGAAGCACCTCGGCTCATTTTAGGAACTGCTCTTATATCTGGAGCAAAGTTTTCACACAGCATCGAAAAAGTGGCGTCTTTTGCCATTCAGGAATTATAAATATTTGTTTCCATGGTTACAATTTGAGTTCAGGCTAGTTTCTGTGAGTGATAAAAGTTTTTCCACATCAGGGATCGGGAACAACTTAAAAGCAGCAATTGCAAATAAACCTTTTCCTGTCTGTCCATCAGTGGGATCCTCAGAGTTCTTTCCTTTTTGAATACCCCCAGTGACCCGGTGTGTCACAGGTCAGCCTGAGGGGGGCGCTACAGGCCTGGATATGTGCAAAATTCCTCCCCGGAACAAAAGGACCCGTTAATCAGACATCCACATGGGGAATCACCACAGAAGGCTTTTTGTGCCTCAGAGAAAACTTTCTCTAGAGTTTATTTTCTACCCCAGACACTCCAATAATTCAGCAGCACCATAATGAGACTCTGGTTTGGATGCCAGTCTGCTGCACTAGTCTCCCTCAGGGAGCCTTTAAGAACACAAATACTGTCAAATTGCTATTGTATGTTAGAAATAAGAATGAGGAAAGTGCTGATGATGCAAAATTTTTGCTCTGAAATTTGTGGCCTCCTCTTCTCATAGTGTGCAGCTGTGTTTATCTCAGTGGAGGGGCCTTTAATTACATGTTTGTCCACAATCGCTTCTACAATCCAAGAAGGGAAAAAGGCTTTAAATACGCTGCCCTGTCTTCCTGGAAGGATCTACAGAAGGAACCAGGACTGGCAGAAGTCACAGCTTTGGGGGTCTTTAAATCTAAGTTGGAGGATCAGGAAAATGTTCCTCTGGGTCAATTGATTTTTATGTATTCATTCATTCATTCACTCTTGTTGATGTATGAGAGTTGTATATACGTATATATATTTTTAATTATGCCAAGTTAGATAGAGAGTAAAAATTGAAACATACAAGAGGAAAATATAATATGATTTATATATATATATAAAAACACGCGGCAAATATAATATATACGATGAAGGGAAAAAATGTTCTTTACTCATATACATATTTAAAATCAAGGTATAAATATAAGATAAAGTTTAGGTTCAATCTCCATCCGTTAAAGAAGTCCCATCCCATCATTTATTGTTGTAATCATTTCTATGATTCACTCCTAGAGATTTATTTTTAATCTCAGAGGATTTCAGCTGATAAAATAAAAGTGCCTTTAACCCAGTGGAGGGGGCTCTAATTACAAGTTTGTTCACAGAATCTTCTCTTATCAAAAAACCAAAAAGCTTTTCCTGTCAGTCCCCAGGGGGGCTCTGACTGACAGCCCCTAGACCCTTAGTCCCGCCCCCTCTGCCCTATCTCAGGCATTAACATGAAAAACACTGCAGAACTCACGGGAAACCTAATCATGCCAAAATAAGAACCAACAGTGTGGGAATTAGCCGTGGACGGTGCGTGGGCCTGTGCACGCGGGCACTTCTGATGGACAGAGGACTGGAAGCAGCAGGAAATGAGAGTGGAAAAGTTTGGTTGGTGAACTTTTCCCTTCAAACTTTTTCTCCTGGAACGGAAACAGACAACATGTAAGTTTTGATACACAGCGAACTGTTAATTGCCATCAATTTATTTCCACAAAGTGTTAAGTGGAGTTATGTTTTGAGGGGGAATGGATCACAACTCCAGAAAGTTGCAGGATCTCCGTGGAGTCAAAGATGCGTGCGTGAAATCTTAACAAAGAAGGACGCGAACAATGGCAGAAGGAGAGAGGAAGAATGTGTACCGCAGCGTCTCTTTCAAAAAGTTCGAGTCCTGGGGCGCCACCAGGAGACCAGACCAACCTCACAGATCCGTGGATCTGCAGGCGGCAGGCGTCTCCCTCCCCCCGGAGCCCGGCACAGCAGAGCCTCCCCCGGAGAGGCGTCGAGTCAGTGTGCCAAGAAAAGTTTCCAAAATCTCCGCCACCACTGCCGGCCTCCCAACCGCAGATTCCAAGAGAATCTCCTCCACCCCTCTCTCCTCAATTTCTCCATCCATCCGGCAGCTCACTGAGAAGTTCAGCTGCAGTAGCTCCACCGGGACGCGCCGAGCCTCACCGGGAGACGGTGCAGCAGTGGCGCGGGGGAGCAGCACTCTTCCCCGGACAAACTGCCCCAGGAGGTCCCCCTCTCGTAAATCCTTCCACGAGGACAGCGGTGGTGGATTCTTCCAGGATTGCAGTGATTCTGCTGCTGTTGCAGAACCTCCGACTGAGAGTAAGCGGCACAAGGTCCACTCTGGTACCGACTCGGTGTCAGGTTCGGATTCAGAGAAGAGGATTTTTCCACGTTTACGCCACAAGAGCAGCGACTCTGGTAAGAGAGACCACTCACAGATCAATGCATGCCCTCTAGAACCCAGAAAGACTCTGACCAAAGATGAGGAGGAGGAGGACGTAAACAGTAGAAGAGGAGCTTCTCCAACCTGTAAATCACACAGAAGTCATTTTCCTGCTCCCCACACCGACTTTATACCCCTTCACCCTGACAAGTGGCCCAGTGTCACCAAGATCAGGCAGATTTTCGACGAGAGGCTGCCGCACAGGGCTGACACATGTGAGAATGTAAGAGCAGCAGGCAGAGGTTCTCTGCAGGAGCTCAACCCCGCTGAAGGTTCTCCTCTCCCTGATAGACTCCCACCCTGCAGCTCTGCCGTTGACACCAGGAGCCTGACTCCTCATGGAAAATGTGCCGTGGAAGAACAAAGCAGAAAAAGCAGTGCTGCTAAAAGCCCGTTTTGTCATGATGGGGACCTTTATCCCAGCGCCTCCCACCAGCTGAACTCAAGTGATGCAGATTTACAGACACACAGTTCTAAGAACAACAAGGTTTCTGACACCAGTACTTTTCACGGCAGCGTCAGTAGCGGCTCCTGCAGCATTTGGGGGAGTCACACTCAGAGGATTAGCCCATCTCCATACGGCTCTCATAGTTCCAGCACTGAAGTGGAGGCGCCCCGTGAGACCCCTATCACGACAGGGTTGACATGTGACCCCGGCTCTGACCTTCAACTCCCTGCTAGTTCGTCTCGGAGTGGATCGGAAAGCTTGGACGCCTCCTCCTACTCCTCCTATCTTCAGCAGCCGACAGTGAGGGAGAGAAGGGATAGACAGGGGGTCGGGCTGCCCAGGGATAGTTTACATTCCTCACATAGCTCTTTCAGAGCGCCAGCCCCCACCTCCTCCTCCTCCCCCTCCCCTGCTCCAGATAAAGCTATTGCCTCCTCTATCGTAGCTCCGTCCACTGAACTAAGAGCCCCAGTAAGAGTTACCTCTCCCCTCAGTTCCCACTGGATGTTTAGCTCTGAAGACGAAGAGGAGGAGCAGATCAGGACAAGAAAAGGAGGCAGTGGAGGCGGTTGGACTGTTCCTTCTGGCCCTGCTCCCTCCATCTCCTGCAAAACAGGAGAAAGGGGGACCCCAGAGCGAGGAGGCAGCTATTTGTCCCGCAGTAAAAATGGCTGGTTTGGTGCTAAGGGCGTTGGTAGGTCTTCAGGCAGTGATGAGGACAGCCCTAATTATTTAAGCTCCCACAATCGAGAGACGGTGCGCCGCCGCTCGCTGAGAAAGAAGAAGAAGTCCAGCGGTGCTGCTCAGGCAACAGGCCGTGATGATTATGATGATCATGATGGCGAATCTGAAGACAGCGACAGTGACAGGGCCTTGACGATGGAGCACAAAGAGAGGAACCACCTGCAAAACACAGGAAAATTTGAGGGAACAACATCTTGGAGCCACTCGGCTAAAGAACCCAGCAGTTACAAGAACAGAGCCCGGGTGCAGCAATGGGAGCGCATCTCCTCACCTGTGATGTCCACCACACTTCCTGGTGTATCCAGAGTGTCCAAGGTCAATATCCCCCCATTTGCCTCCAGTCCTTCTGGATCACATGGCAGCAGCCGATACTCCAGCAGCGAGACACTGAAGGAGGAGGATCACCCTACTGGAACCAGCCGCACAGCAAACAGCAGAACTGCATCCTCATCCATGCAAAGTAAAACTTACCATGGGAATTCCACCATGTACCGCTCCCCAAGCTTTGGCCACGACGATAACTTCTCCCGTACGCCTTTGCGGGCGCGTCCGAAGGCTGTACCAACAGCCAAGCCCTTACCTGGTGTACTTGCAAAAGAAGGCAAGGCAGCGGCGGGGGTTAGGTGTGGCGAGAACCTGGCGAGAAGAACAGCAGATGAGGGAAGGGTAGATGGCAAGGATGAAAATCGGATATCTGTGTCCAGCCCTGATATCACCTCAGAAACACTGTCGCTCTTAAGCTTTCTGAAATCCGACCTGTCGGAGCTCAAGGTGCGAAAAATGAGTGGGGACAAATCAGGGGTCAATGAGGGGCCATTGGTATACAGGATGGGCTCCAGGACTCATGGTGGGGTCGTTGGACCTTCGGGTCATCGGCCATCACTGAAGGACCTGACTGCCACACTGCGACGTACAAAGTCCTTCACCTACTCAGACAAACCCTCGACAGCCGGCAAGAGTTACCTGACAGGTGCAACGACAAAGAGGAGCTCCTCAGAGCAGCAGCTGGACTTAGATGGAGAGATGGATGGAGGGAGGGTGTCTGTGTCAGATAGGGAAGTAGAAAGTGATGGGGGTGATTTTAGGGCTGGAAGAGGACACAGAATCAGGCATTATGGGCTTGATGATCCCGATGAGGAAATGGCGGCTCCGTTTCGCGAGAAGTATGTGCAGGAAGCCAGGCAGGTCATTCGAGATATCTGCCAGATGAGTATTAGACAAGATGATGACGATGAGGAATATGCAAGAAGAACTGATTGTAATTTAGAGGATGAAAGTTTCCAGTTCAAGAAAACAAATGAGGATGAAGGGGAGGCTGTAGTGAGCTCTAAGGATGAGACACAGACAAATGAAGAGGCTGAGTTTAAGAACACAAACGACAAGGATAAAACTGAGAGGGAGAGAGAGAACAGGGAGAGGGAGAGGAGCAAGAGGGATGGACAAAGTACACAGTTGGAGAAGCTTAACAGCAGGGGCACAGAGTACAGGGAGAAGGCAAAGAGAGCGAGCAGAGAGACGGAGAGAGCCTTACTGAAGGGTGACTTAGAGGAAAGCATGTTCTACGACCGCTCTGTGGATGAACTTTCAGGCCATGAGTCTAGTTTAACAGATGAAGGGATTGTAACAGAGCCAGAGATGTGCCCTAGTGAACCCTCCAGGAGGTCATTCCTGGGCTCAGCAGGGGTTCATTTAGGTTCACAAATTGCTCGAGACGTGCTAGGGCAGCCTGTCACGGCATGGAAGCAATCGGCTCTCCATGAGGCGGAAGGGTTTAAGCAGGAGAGAGAAGACGTTCTGGAGAGCGCCGTGAATTGTACTAATCGTCGTTATGAAGTCGGCACACCTTCCTCCTTGCTCCTTCCTACCCGAATGGCTGAGGGCGACAGCATCATCATGGAACTGAGCAGCGCAGCCAGTATCTATAACTTCAACACCACCAGTGAGCAGATAAATACCAACAGTGCTGCAGCGCAGAGGTCAGGAGGTGCTGCAGGAGGAGGAGGAGGAGGAGGAATTGAAGCCCCCACGACCCCAAGTGCTATCCGTCGAAGGCGTAAGTTCTCCCCTCATGGTAATAATAATACAGGCTCTGATTCCAGTAATGGGAGTAATGCAGAATCAACAATAGCAGCTGTTGGAAGCGGGGAGTCCACAGTCTACCGCTCTCTCAGCGACCCCATGCCTCAGCGCTGCTGCTCTGTGGCAGAAGAAGGTAACAATAATTTCTCCTCCGTAGACAGCAACCTGTTAGGATCTCTGTCCGTCAAAGGAGGAGGTTCTCCAGAGGCCTCTGATGTCACCACCTTGTCCGAATACAAGGGCAGTGTTGCCAGTGACCTGTCAGTGTACAGTGATGGAGGACTGCGTGATGATGGCATTCATGACTACAGCGGCGTGATCAGGAGCATCGTATCTGAGCCAGGAGCGATGGACAGACTCATGGCGGACGATCACTGCAGTGGCAAAGCTCCCAAGAAGAAGTCATTCAGCGACCCCAGTCGCCGCAGTGATGCCACTTTACTCTCCCACAATGACCCACTGTCCAGAGGTCAGACGGGCAGCACTCAGCCAATCACTGAACTCGATCAACCTGCCCAGATCCCGCCTTCCAGCAGTGAGCCAATCCTCAGCGAGCAGAGAGCGGAACTTTGGGAGCCAGAAGTTGAACCTAAACACACTTTGCCAGCGGAGCTGCACCACCATGCAGACAGAAGTAGTAAAGTCAAAAAGGTTCGAACCCAGTCGGAATGCACGCCCCGGTCTGACAGCCATGATAATGATGATGATGATGTAATAGATCAAGGAGAAGAAGAGAAAGAGGTGGAGAAGTTTAACTTTGACCTGAGGTTAGCCGGTGCGCTGTCCCCTAGAATGGTCCGTCGGCCAGGCAGAAAACGTCCAAACAGGTTGGCCCACTTCTTCCCTCACGAGGATCCATTTGAGCCCCCAGAACTTGGTCCAGAGGTGCAAGAGGAACAAAGTGACCAAACCAATCTCACCCCTCCTCTTCCCCCTCCTTTACTGCAACACAAACCCAAAAGCAGATCAAAGCATGTCCGCCATGCCAGCGAACCCACTACTTTTATCCCCATCTCGCCACCTCCACACCCCCAGCCAGTCCTCGCCATCCAAACTGCTGCAGAGTCTTCAACCTCAAGCAAACCTCCTGGAGACGAAGCTCCGTCGCTAGAGGACGTGACCAGGAAATATATTCTGACACTGAGCACCGGGGAGAGGGACGCCGAGGGCCCAGGGCCTGTTCTACCGGCCACAGATGGTGCTCCAGTGTCGGCTTCAGAGGGGCCCGGCGAGACCAGCACCATTGGAATTACAGAAGCTGGATCGCAGAAGAAGAACTCAGAGGACGCTGCGTCCGCGGCTGCACCACAGAAAACCAAGCCCAGAGTGGTGAGTCCTATTTTTCAGTTTTCATCATTGTCAGTGCCATGAGTCGGCGTGGGCTTGGCTGCTGTGCTCCTTCCTTTTCCTTTTTTATTTCATTTTTAGCATGTTTTAATCTCTCTTTTAGTAAGTGAGAAACTGAATGTGAGGGATTTGCTGTTTCCAGAGACCTCCGGTATGATTAAATCACTTCTTATTTCCGAAATGGACTATAAATGGGTTTTGAGGCGAAGCAAAACATCCCATAAAGTTGTCTAATATGGTCGACTTCTTCTCCTGGTCCGTCGCTGAACTCAGCTGTACTTCTGTATGCCGGAGCTTTTTAAGAACTGTGAACTGGTACGGTTCATTTCATTGTGCATTTGAGAGCAGTGCTATAATACAGGAGCCATTAAAGACTGAACAGCGTTAAACAAACATCACAGGATGTTATAAGTCCGAATAAACAAATCTCAGACAATGGGAAATAAGCCGAAGACCAAGAACTTCAGAGTGGGTCTCTGTTTTCATTTATTTGTTTCATCCAGTGTCTATTGTCTCTGTGCCAGAATTAGAGAGTAGCAGAGAGGGAATATAATAAACACATACGTATATGGTGTGTTAAGTCTGTGATGAAGTATTTATTCTTCAGCGTCTCAACAGTCGCAGACGTCTGACTGCTTTTAAAATAGCAACACAAAGGTTCGCTGGCAAAGTTCCGTCCCGTTCATGCAATTCCCGACAATAACCTTCTCAGGGTCACACAAGGAGGCCTGGAGCCTATCCCAGCTGACATTGGGCCAGAGGTGGGCTACTTCCTGGATAAATTCATAGTTCACAGGGCCACCTGTGATGAACACCTACGAGCAATTTAGAGTTACCGATTTAATTGGGTTTTTTTTGAGTTTGAAAGGAAGTGTGATTTCCCCGAGAGAACAAGCAAACTCCACAGGGAAAGGTCCCAAGGTGGACCTGGAACCTTCTTGTTGTGAGGCAACATTGCTAGCCACTTAGTTGTTAGCTATTAACATGCATAGTTAGCTATTAACAAGGTGAGGCGTGCTGGAGAGGGAATGTGCCCTCGGGTTGTGGCGTTTTCGCTCTTATCAAAAGGCTGATCGGGCCTTCAATGCCAAACAAAGAAAAAGAGAAGATTCTTTATTTTATATATTTTATCACATGCAACTATACAAGTAGTAAAACATACCAAAAATTCGTTCTCCGCATTTAGTCCGTCCCTGAGGATGCACAGGGGGCAGCCCTCTGTGACGCCCGGGCAGCATGGTCTGGTTCAGGGTCATGCTCTAGGACCCTTTGATATGTAGACTTCTTTGTTCGAAGCGCTGATCTGCCGATTTTCCGATTGGGAGACGACCGCAATCGATTGCATCGAAAGTCATTTCAGGTTATTCACACCTACCTATGATGGGCGACGTCATTGGTTAGTTTTTCTAGTAGTGGGGTCATCAGTCTCCTCCCGAGCAAATTCTCTAGAAATCAAAGTGAAGCTGGTAAACAATATGTGTCTTCATGAAAATAGATAACTCCCAAGAATTTCCAATGGTCTTTGAACTTTCAATATCACATAGCACCAATGTCCTTTGCTTGATTTCCTGTAGATCTTCTAGAGCTTATAGATGTCTACCTCAGATGATGTAGAAAGATTTCCAGGTTGTTACAGCCTTTCAACATCGCACAAGGTTAAAGGACATCAGGGACTGTCTCGCTAGTTTCTTCTGCCCTACACAAAGTTGATAAAGACAATACTGAAAGTGAGATCAGGACCACTGAGGAATAGATGGAACAAGAATATAAAAAGAAACAATTACTAACTCTGCCGCTCCACGCCGCTCCTTCAGTCTCAATCTGCCTCGAAAAAACCCTCCAGTGGTTACTAAAAGTGTCCGTCAATGCTCATTTTTTGCCATTGATTGCCGTATATGGTTACCTCACTCATAACACAAACACACACACACACACACACACACACACACACACACACACACACTCGGATTACCTCACCTGGATGTCTGGGCCTGAAGTCAGTGTTTAAAGCAGTCATGGTTGTGACCCTGAATAGGTGCAGAGAAAGTAAAAACAACAGGAGGATTACCGTCCCGTCTGAGCTCAAGACGGACGGTTGCAGATCCATCATCCGGGCTTTTGTTTTCTTTACATCATGACGGCTCTGTTTTATAACACTTATCTGTACCATGTTTTCATTTAGAAGAAAAAAACCCTTGTGTCACATGTCCGACCTTAAACTTCTCCGACATGTCATTCACATTTATCGGCCCGGTCGTCATTCATTGCTGATTGTTTTTAATTTCCTCGGCCATTGTCCTGGGTTGTTGCCGTAGCAACATCATCATCAGGAGTTGGCGAGTGACCTCGGCAGGCTGGAAACGGGCCGAGGGGAATAGGAAGTTGTTGTGGTTACTGAAGTGTTTGATGATGTCCAGCGCTGTTGGCTGGCATGTGGGTACATGCGCTGCTGTGTGTGTGGAGTGTGTGTCTGTGACTCACCTGTGTGTGTGTGTGTGTGTGTGTGTGTGTGTGTGTGTGTTTGTGTTCGTATACATGTTGGTTGTCTGGCATCTATCAGAGCCTTCTTCAAACCTTTTTTCTAACCCTCGGTGTTTAAAGCCGACACAGCTCTGCTGCTCGGAGACAGCCGGTGTGATTTGGACCTCGAGTAATAAGAACTAAACCAAACTAAGTTGGAGCTCAGGTGAGGTCGGAAAAAATGATGCCTACGCTGCCGTCCCCGTCTGGAAGGGTGTATCCCCGAAAAGACCCCAATCCCCTGCATTGTAAAAACAATCCCCCTTAAATTAAAATATGAAGTTATTTTTTACAGTATTTTTAGTTTTTTTTTAAAACAAAAAGGCTTTTTGAACTATAAGATTAGAATATGTATAAAATTATATGTATAAAATACCTCAGATCGATTCATATGCATTGAATTTGGACTAAATTGGACCGACGGTTCGGAAGTTACGTCCGTAAAACAGTGTTATCCGCAAAAAAATTCCCCCTAGTGAGTCAAAGAAGAACAATTAAAGTTAAACAGGATGTATAAAAGGTAGATCAACTTGAGTTGATCTTTATAAACCAAATTTGGACTAAATCGGACCAACGTTTGAGAAATTATGAACCCTGATCTTTTAAAAAAAAATTTTTAGATTTTCCTAGCGGAGAAATACAACCGACATTTCCCAAAATCACTCCAGTTCTTCCTCGCACTTAGGTCTATGTAGGTATAATATTTAAGAATGACCGATGAAATAATTTTTGAGTTATTTCGGTAACAGTGAGGATTCGCGGTTCCATAATATCCCCAACTTTTCGGGGAAATAATAAGAAAGGAAAGTGACAGAGGAATCGAAGAAAAGAGCTTTTTCCTCTTTCTATTTCCCCCAGAGCAAAGGGTGAAGGTAAAGCTCCCCATATTGTCAGAAAAATTTTACCTAACTTTTCCCATAATCAATCCAGTTCTTCCTCGTTCTAAAGTCTATGTGGGTATGAAGTCTGGAAATGATCCATGAAACAGTTTTTGAGATATTGCGTTAACACAAAAGATCTGCGGCTTCATAATATCCCAAACTTTTCGGGGACATAATAAGAAAAGAAGGTGAGAGAGGAACTTTTTCCAATTTGCCCAGAGCACAGAAATCTCTCACTGGTGTCATCTCTATCTATGTTCATCATCTTCTTCTCTTCACTAATCCGTTGTGCCTTTTCACCCTTTTCATCTCGTCCTCTTCTTTTCCATTACTGGTCTGGACGTGAGGTCAACCAATGTCTGAAACACGATATCGGTACGTTTCATTTCCATCTCCTACTCTGACCCATTCCTCATTTATCCTTCTTGCACCTCCACATTCCTCCTCGTATTATCCTATTCCTCCGTTGCCGGGTCCCTCTGTGTGTCTTGGACATTGCAGTGAAGTGAGGTCATGGCGTTTGTCTCGGCGAGAGGCAGAGTGTTTGAGCCAAACGTCAGGTAAGAGAGGGAAAGAGAGACGGGGACAAATAAAGCAATCAGTTGGAGGGAAACATTCGGAGGCCAAGAAAAAAAAAAGAAGGTGCTGGATGAAAATAGAACTGGTTGAAAGATGAAGAGTGAAACAGTAATAGAGCGAGGGAATGAGATTTAACGGGAGTAAAGTTTGGTCATTTAAAATCAATGAGCCTTTTTCAAAAGGTTCATCTGGCAGCGGCCACATACTTAAACGCGTCCTTCATGTTGGCATTGATTCATCCACAAGGGGGCGGTGGAGAGGCAAACGTTTTGACAAGAACAAAAAATGGAGTTATGTACCGAAAACTGTGTTTTTCAAAAAAACAACTCCGATTTCACTGTAATATGAACTAGTACTGTAAAATAATATCTTTAAATATCTATGAATATCTCGCCATGTTGATTCATGTGCGCCGGATTCGGACTAAATTGGACCTATGGTTGAGAACTTAAAAATTTTGGAGATGATGCTCCCCCTAGTGTCGGAAATATGAAACTGACCTTTCCCAAAATCAGTCCACTTCTTCCTCGCACTGAGGTCTATGAGGGTTTCAAATTTTAGCGTGAGAAGAATGTAAATGGGTGATGGTGGGTGTCAGCGGTTGGCGGCGGAGACAGCGGGTGATGCAGAGAGATAATTCCTGACTCATGTCTGCAAAATAAAATCTGATTTTCTAAATCATTCAAATACATTTACAGTAATTACGGATTAAAAAGCTTTTCTTTGAATGTGTTGAAACAAATTTAGAAGAAGAAAGTTCACAGCTATTTTCTTTGTATGTCTCTATTTGTGATCATTTTTAAATAAAATGTAAAATCAGTCAAAAACATTATCGCCCCATTTTATAAACGTAGAACTATTAGCAGAAAGGAATGCAGCCTCAATTCATCTTTTGATTCACTTTTTGCTCCACAAAATGCGCCAAACAGAACCACAGTTTGTCCAGTTTGTGTACACAGACATTATTTCTCTGATCCAAAACCGCTCCTCCTTCAGAGCCGCTAAACCGACATGTTGAAACAAATGGCCCAGCGATTGGAATAATAATAATTAGAATGATTCATCTGTGTGTTCCCGTATGGTTTGAGTAGTTTTCACTCTAGTAAGCAGCAGGAATGTGACAGTCCAAACGTTTTCCAAAGAGCTGAAGACATTAGTGGTCACATTTAATATGCTGCGGTGAGTTCTGGTTCTGGTACTAAAAACATTTTTTATTCGTTTTACTGGTAGGAGTGTAAATGTTTTCCTCTAATTCCATTAGAATTTGATTCAAACAATTAAGAAATAATATGTCTTCATTCGTTTAACTTAATTTATCGCGTGCTTGAATCATTAAGATTCACGCAATCCAGGTGTATAAAGCTTGTTGGGAGGACCCAACAGGCTTTATACACCTGGATTATGGGATGTTCTGTCGTTCTTCTCTGCAGATCAGGTTCTGTTAGGTTTGGATGGGGACCATTAGGGGACTGCTTGTGTTAAGGTCCCATTGGGTTCAAGTTCAGGTTCTGTCTGCGACACTCCAGGCCCTTCACATCGGTGGTCCGACTCCTAATCCATTCCTGCGTTGTGTTTGAACAATGTGAAGAATTTTAGTTTGAGGCTGCAACCTAACCAAACATGAAGAAAGTAAAGGGGTCTGAATTCTTTCTGCATGTACCCGCCAGTCAATTTAAATTTTTATTTTGTGCTTATCTTTCTGCCTTTTTTTCAACTTCTATGTCAGTTTGCAAACATTGAGCTACGTTGGACCGACTCACTATAACAGAAACCATCAGCGACGAAAGTTATTGTCTGTCTGCATCGGCACAAACTGGGTTCCAACAGTAGTTTGGCATCTTTGTTGGCAACACGATGGCAACAAGAAGGTTCTGGGTACACATCCACCTCTGGGGCCCTTTTTTTTTATGTGGAGTTGTCATGGTTACCCGGTGTCTTTGTGATTCTCTCCGAGTCCCCCGCCTTCCTCCCACAGTCCAAAAACGTACAATTTAGGTGAACTGGTGACTGTAAATGACCCAGGTGTGAATGTGAGCATGAATGGATGTCAGGCCTCTGATGAAGTACACGGCGACCTATTCTGGATGTACCTCGCCCTTCGCCCAGTGACACCTGGGAAAGGCTCAAGTCCTAGGTGACCCCAAGAAAGTGTGAAATACTTCTGTCTCTTTTATGTGCACCCTCTTTAAACTCGTTTGCATCCCCTCTCATCGACGAGGCCGGCGCGGGTTTGGAGAGGATGCTAGCAGGAGTTTAGAGGGAGGAAGAGCGAAGGAACCAGAGGGAAAGGAGACGGATAGGTTTGCACCCTGCTCTGCACGGATTAGGTCTAAAAGCAGGGTGTTTATAGCTTTAGATTTATGACTGACTTTGTTTTATCAGCCCACCCACGTAGAATCAAATACTTTCCCCTCCGTCCCGTTTCTTTTCTTTAACTCCCCTGTTGCTGGAGAAAGTAGAGCTCTTTAATTTGATGTACTGAGGGGCTGAAAGGGGCTCCATTGTCCAACAGCCGGCTCCGAACATGTGACGAGAGTCAGGTTTTACATTCTGAATTCAATGATATCGTTATAAAGGCAAGGTATAGGATAACCACCGACGAATGAGAGCATGAAGTGGGAGGTACCGGCATGTCGCAGGTGAACGGATGAGTGACGGAGGTGTGGCTGTCGTTGAAGCGGAACAAAGATGTAGAGAGTGAAGAGTGAGTCTTAAATAAACTCTGTGGACGTCATCCTCACAGGTGTCTGCTTTTGAGAGTAACGCCCCCCCTAACGACGGCGGGCGTCGTAACGAGCCCCCCTACCCCCCCCCCCCCCCCCTTTTAGAATATGGATGTTTGAAGACGACTTGTTTGAAGCCAAATGTTCATCTTCATCTTCATTTAAAGTGAGCTATCATAGAATGTTTAGATGTAGTTGTACTCGGAAAAGAAAGTTTCAGGATAATATTTAAGATTATGTATTTCAATTACATGTGAAATTCCACGTGTTTGGATGGCATAACTTTACCTTAAACAAAGTCATAAACTTAATGTGATGCATATTTGTGGTTTAAACACAAATTAATCTCCAGTGGCCTTTTATACGTTCCCAGTGTTATTCTACTTCTCGCCATATCTGGATCAGTGATGTCAGAGCAGGAAGAGTCCTTTAGCCGTCAGTTAACGAGTGATACAGTGACATCACTGATTGAGGTAAGGGGTGGGAGGGTCTGTGTCAGATCATTCTGGGGAGGGGTCAGACTGAGACACATCCGAAGAGCAAAAAGGAATTGGCACAAATGAATGAAATGTGAGAGCCACAGATTCTTCCTTTAACAAGTAAAGGTCAGTCCGGACTCTGTGAGGTCTGAGAGGTGAGGGACGCGAGAGAGTTGAAGGTGAACGAGGGATGAAAGGATGAGAGGATGTGGTTTGTTCTAGTTAAAGGTCTCCGGATGAACAGATGAGAAGGAAGAGGTGGAATGAATCAGAAGATCAGAAGGCGGCGCTGCAGATATCTGCGACTTCAATCGGACTCCAGCAGCCTTTGATGGTCCACGGTCTGAGTGGACTGGAGTCGGTGCAGGAAGCTTCTAGAAGCACGGACGAGCGTTGAGGCTGGGATGGCGTGAGATCGTACCGCTTGAGCTGCTTGAATATTAAATAATATTTCATTGCAAGGAAGAAGAAATGAACCTTCGTTTGGTTTGGCGGTACCTTCTGTTCTTATTGGACTCCACTCATACAAACCTCTTTTGTTCAAGGCCGGTATGTGAAATGTGCCGTCTTCCTTAAATTTGTATCTCTGTATCTCCAAAAGATCTGTGGTCCGTATACGCATCGACTCAAGGAGATCTGTCCTGTATACGTCGTGTTTTACTTTAACACTTCATATTTTACTCACTAGGGGGAGCTTTGCTGCTTTTCGGTCATAACTTCTTAACCGATGTCGTCCAAAATTGGCGAATATGAATGGCCTAGATCTATCTTGTGTATGCGATATTTTACCTCCTTTTTGTCACGAAAAACCCTTTTTTATCCAGACAGAACCTCACATTTGATTGATGGAGTTCGAGTGGTAAAGCATGTACAACGCAGGGGAATGGAGACTTTAGGTGGATAGACCCTTGCTGTCTGGGACGACGGCTTTTGCCTAGTTTTAATCTAAATAGCTTCATACTTTTGCCTCATGTGGCGAAGGTTCAGTGAGGATGACGAGTAAAATAGAATCTTCTATTCAGCGCCGGTTTGGAGTTCAGGTCGGTGCAGCGTCTGGAGATGTCCTTCCTGAAGACGAGTCCAGCAAAGCGTTTCCTGCCACACATTCTTCTCTCTCTGCCACTCGATCCGTATTTCCATCATCTCTACTTCTTCAACAAGGTGTAGCTGAAGACGTGATAGTATAGATTAGATTTTTATTTTTTTTTGTATCTCAAGTGACGAAATCCAAAATCGTTGCCCTGACACAGGTGAAAAGAATCCAGGTTTCTCCTTGGGAGCATTAAAATAAACCGCAGAGACTCAGTCTGCTTTCCTCACAGTCTGTGGGAAACAACTCCTCAGCAATATGCTGTGAAAATGTCGAAACGTTCCCTTTTAAGGGTTTTCTTTTTTCACTCGCTGTAGTCCCACCAGTGGAAAGTTGTGACAGTTTAAACCTGCGAGCCGAAGTTATTTGCATTTTTCTTCTTTTATCCTCATCTCTTGTTTCCAGCTGCTCCCCTCCTCCTCCGCCGACTCTCTCCTCTGTGTGAGCGGATCCACCCAGTCTAATTACAGAGAGCGCTGCTTATGTAAGGAGAGCCTCCTCTGAAACAGCACTTTCTAGCAGAGCTGCTATTTCAGCTGTTTTTTTTCTCCTGTACACGGGCGAATTTCTAGAGACTAAATTATGAGTTTGAAAATGACGTAAATAATGGATAACTCTTTAACCTGCGTCTTTGAAGGCGGGGCGGTCCGTTAAAATCTGTGTGCGCCGTGTTTTTAACAGCACAGTACATTCTGTCAGTCTTTTCTTTTTTTTCTCGTTTCATTCCACGTGGCATAAAGAATCTAAAAAGTTGAAATCCCAGTTTCCTGTTGAGTTTTAAATCCATTATGATGAAAACTTCTTTCACTTATGAACTTACCAAGAGCCTCACAAAAAACACTGTACGTCCATCAGTCGTAGTTTTCAGTAAAGTCAGTATCATGATAAAATAGAAAAAAACACTAATGGATACACACCTAACAGCCATAACATTATAACCACTGACATGTAAAGTCAGAATAACATTGATTATCTGGATTTCATGGCAATAGGCTAGTGGTTTTAATGTTCTGGCTGAAGAAATTGACAGCCAGATTCAATAAAAAAACGTAAAAACTTGTTGCAAAAAACCATCAGCCCGATATCGTGCAGCATGTTATGCTGAGGTCATGGACACACTCGCAGGAAGTGGGCGGTCGTTTTGCGTCATTGTGCATTTAAACTGTTCAGAAGTTAGTGTGTGTGTGTGTGTGTGTGTGTGTGTGTGTGTGTGTGTGTGTGCATATCTCTCCATAACTCACTGTCGGAGACGTACAGCCTCTGTTACTCGCACAATGGTACAACTGTGTCTCTTATGTAGCACAGCATAGTTTACAGCGTGGTCGGACACACACACACACACCTTTCAGTCCTCTTCTCTCGTCATTCGTCATCTGTCATCCTGAGAAAGATGACAGTAGAAACCGTCTGCCTCCTCGTCCCCCGGCCCTCTCTGTCCTCGTCTTCCTCTTCCGTCTCATGGCATCAGTCCGCCGGTTCGGATCATGCTCTAGCTGCCGGTTGAGGAACTCTCATCAAAGCAGGAATGGGCGAAGCTGGAAGAGTCGGAGCGTTGTTCCGGAGTGGCTGCTGGGATCTCGGATAAAGGCTCAGGGAGAGGAGGATGACTGGAAAAGAGAGACGAAGGCCGGAGCAGCCTCACAGGCAGGTGGAGTCGGTCCTCTTCCTGTTTCTGCGTGTGTTTTTGTTCTGTCCTTAATATTTTACCTGAGTCTTTTGTGGCAGAAATGGACCACAGAAGTATTTTGAACAACATGTTTAATTGTGTGTGTGTGTGTGTGCGTGTGTGTTGACATCTGGGTTGTTTGGCTGCTGATTCATAGTTTCAATGTCGAGAAGTCATTGGCTTGAGGCTGCTGTCATCATCTTGTCATTAACATCAACGCTATTGTTTGTCTGTCATGGTGGTGAACCCGTTGTAGTGTCGTTATATCGCCGTCGGCTCAGGCTACTAATCATCTCTACAAATTAATTCTTCATCTCTGCACTGCTGTGTTTATTCATAATGAACCTTTTTGATGCATGAAAGTAAACCCGCGTTCAGTTCATCCTTCAGAAGCTGGGTGACCTCACGACGGACTGCTGATGAGCAATCTGAGGTCGCTGACTCAGCGTTGGGTCATTGTGTTGTCTCGGCCTGCAGAAGGATGGTTCTGGTTCTGATGGTCTCTGTTGCTGTAGTCGTGGCTGGATGGGTCACATGGGGATATGATTGTTCTGATGCCAACGAGGAGGGGGGGGGGGGTCGTGTGTCTCTTGTTCCTCTGGCTGCGTGACGTTTCCTCAGAAGCACCAAGATGGACTGCTGACTCAGCAAGATTTGGAAAAACAAGTCCTTGCATTTATCTACATCCGACGACTGTAATGGGTCTTGACTGGTCCTCCTAAGAAATGGATCAGAACGCTGCAGCTGGTTCAGAACGTTGCTGCTAGAGTCCCCACTAAGATGAAAGTGGATCATATCAGTCCAGTTCCAAGGTCGTTACATTGACTTCCTGTCTCTCAGAGAACTGATTTCAAAATCCTGCTTCTGGTCTACAAAGCACTAAACGGTTCAAGACCTTCTGCTGGGTTCTGAACCATCCAAAGCTCTCAGATGATCTGGATCAGGTCCTGCTCAGTGACTCCAGAGTCAGAACCATCTTTTAGGAAAACACTGAATTTTGTCTGAGATCCAAACGGCTTTGACAGTTGATTTTTTTTTTTTCTATTCTAGCTTTTGTATATTTTTTAGCTTGTCTTTAAAATTTAAATCTTTTGAATCTTTTTATAACAGTCTTAATGTTCTTTTGCGCTATGTCACAACGTTCTTGTTCGTTTGTGTAGCGTGCTATATAAATAAAGTTGCCTTAAATCCTACAAAGGCCCAGAGAGCCGCTGGTTTCTCACAGGTGAGCACAGAGAGCCTTGATCTCCGGCCGCCTTCGCCGCCGATTCTTATTCTCAAACAGTTTGTCGCAGGATGAGTTTCCCCAAAAGCATGACTCGCTCTGAAATAATGTTGACCAAAACCTCAGCAGAGTGTTTACGTTGGTTTTAAAGTGAGAGGCGGGCAGACGTTGACGGACACGTCTGGTTCTGGTTTACCTGCATCCGAGATTTAAAAGCTTTGATGCCAGATAATATTCAGACTTTCTCTCACTGGTCCCGTCGGTTCCGTGGCCCCCTAACCAGCACGGACTTGAGAAAGTTCTAGCAAGCTCATATACAAACATCAGAACTATCACTGGTCCCAAAACATTTCTGGCTCTTCATGGTTCCCTCGCGGATTGTCCCGGAAGGAAACAACGTTTTACTGTAAACCAGGCAGTTTACGATCATTGACTAAATATTTATTTAGTCTTTTTCTGTGTTATTCATACTTTTCAGTCTGTGATTGATTCCATCTCTCGTCTTTGTTGCGTTTGGATCATGTATCCAAACGCAACAATCATTTGAACTGTGAGTCAAAAATAGTTCTGATGTTTAGTCACCTTTTGGGACGACCAGAGCCTCGGATTGGCGCTGGTAAGTAGGAAGTCTCTGCTGTACCGGACCCTGGTTCTGTCAGAAGTCTGGTATTGACTCATGAACCATAAGTAAAATATGTGATTAGGAAAATAAAACGGTCCAATTATCCAGACTTTGTCAGTAAACCTTAAAATATCAATGGAAAGATGGCAAATGGTCCAAAACACAAACTTTACCGGAATCGCCGCGGTGCAACGCCAGAATCCAACTCTGACAAAATGATACCAAGGAATCCTGCTTGATTAGATCAGTGTAGCCATTATTCCATTTATTCATCCATCCATCCAATCATCCATCCATCATCCATCCTTTGATTCATCTTTCATCCATCCTTTCATCCTTTCATCCACCCCTCCTTTGATTCATTCTTTCATCCATCCATCAATCCATCCATCCTTTCATCCATCCCTCCTCTGATTCATTCTTCCATCCATCATCCATCCTTTCATCCATCCCTCCTTTGATTCATTATTTCATCCATCCATCCATCCATCCATCCTTTCATTCATCCCTCCTTCCATCCATCCATTCATTCATCCTTTCATCCATCCCTCCTTTGATTCATTCTTTCATCCATCCTTTCATCCATTCATCCCTCCATTCATTAATTCCTCAAAAGGGGGTTTTCCAAAAAAGGATTTGGTTCTTTCAAAATAAAAGCTGTTGAATTATTCAAATGTTAGAATTTTCTATCTCTTATCAGAGAAAGCAAATAATAAGTAAAATTCCTCTAATTCCAATATTAGAGGACATTAATTCCAAAGTTTTATCTTCCGACATGAAGATAAAACAGATATTTTTTAATGTTTTTACAGAATCCTGCGACTCTCTGAATGAACGGGATCATTATCAGGTTAATCAGTAGAAATAAAGCTCAGGCATCTTTATTTCCAGTTCTTTCCCAACCGTGTCTTCAATCCGTTCGTAGCCGGTGCGAATGATCAGACGCGACGTCTTCGAACTAGAAGCACAGAAATATTGCAACGCTCCACAGATCCGTCTAAACAACCACAAAGTCCGGAGGTGTCGGCATAACGCCGACGAACCCTGACATTACCAATGTCTGTGTCATGTAAGGACACGAGTATGAGCGTCTCCAGCCAAGACCACATGAAACTGGATTAAACCAGACGAGACGAAAACGATGATGTCATGAATTCAGAAAACACAACGCTGCCCTCCTGTCGACTGAATCTCACATTTCGCCGGTTATTTTGGAGGGAAAACAGGGAAATAAAAGTGTCATTAAGTGAATTTATTACGTTTTTCCTGACTTTTCACAGAAAAGATCAATCAGTCTGAACGTTAAAGCGACTTAAGTCGGACCTGTCGTGATGTGATGTTGGGTCATGTGATCACATCCATTAAACATTTAACACCTTCTGGATGGCGTTAGATCCAACCCATCAATCAACCCTGGCAGCTTCCACTCTGATCCCTGTAGGGTTCTGATTAATGCCACAACCAACTAAATATGTTTGCAGTTATGCCTCAGTCGGATTTATTCGTATGTGTGTATTTGTAATTGATCTTTTTTTAAGGAAAACAAACCAACATTTTCATGTGCATGTCTCTCTCCCCCCCCAAAATAAGAAGATTTGTTCTTCTGCTCTCTCTCTCTCTCTCTCTCTCTCTCTCTCTCTCTCTCTCTCTCTCTCTCATATTCATATATATATATATTCGACCGGCGTTTGGGTCATTTAGCCAAATATAACAGCAGTAATCGCTGCAGCTGCCGTTTATCTGGGGACCCTAGGTATGCGTGTCCCCAAAGGTAACGTTTAAGGGGCTCGCACAAAGCTCCCATCACCCTCTGACAGCCAGGGGTTTGTGGGTAATTGGGTCTATCTTTCTGGAAACAATGTAGTCCTTCATTCCTCAATAGTCGTCTTATTTTCAACCGGGCCTCGACTATTGCCCCCCTTTTCAACATTTTATTCACCAATGGGTATTTCAATTGTGTGCTTTTGAAATGTTATCGAGGGAGCGGGGAAATATTTAAGGTTGACAAAGTGTGCCGCAGAGACGCCTTTAGCGCCAAACATGAGTGGAGCATAATTTCCCTCTGATGCGGACCGTGTGTCGTGGAAAGGCGGGGATTAAACGGCTGACATGAAGGAACCAAAATAATGAGTGGCAGATTCAGCTTCACACGAGCAGATAATTAAAGGCAGGTTTGTGAAGTTATCAGAGCCTCTGCTTTATCTGCACAGCTAAGGCCAAAATGTTAATAATCCTCGTTACTTTGATCAGTACAGAGATCGTGAATTTTACCCGTCGGGCTCACATGCAAGTCGGTGGAGTTGTTTTGCGGCACAGACGCGGCTCGAAAGCTCTCTATGAGTACGGTTTATTCTATGTTTGGATGTTGATCTGATTCAAGGGACAAACCCTTCCCCTTCTGCTCCTCCTGACGCTTCATTCTTGTTTTCTTTGTCCGCTTAGGGTCGTATGTTAGCTGTGTTGTGTGTCATTGATCCTCTTTGACAGCATCCATCACACCTGGATCGCATCCAGAAGGTTTTTTTTGCAGCTCGGTGCAGGATGCAACTCTGACTTTTCAGCTAGTGGTATTGGGAGTGCTTGATTTGCTTTGCAAGTCGAGGTTACGGTGGTTATAAATGAATGTCAACTATCGAGGCAGCTCTTACTCTGTTTTGATTTTGACAGATTTGTTTGACGTCATAAAAGCTGAAAGGTTTGGTATCTAATGCCATATAATTAAATACGTCTGGAGGGTAATATATCTTATCATGTATTATTGCATCATATATTCTTTTAAGTCGATTTTCTCTAAACCCTTTATTTTTACGACTAATCTGACAGAAGGCTAGAAAGTTACAGGAACTCTGGTTTTAGTTGGCCCCGCCCCAGATTGGTATCCCAGCATGGGTTGCCATGGTAACTGAGCTTCACTATAAACGTAAACTTCATTTATGGAACCGCAACAACCGAGGAGAAGTCGGACTAACTTGCTTATCACGGTTTATTTCACAAACCGGCCCCGGGACACGATCTTAAATCTGTCCTCAGTGCAATAAAAACAGAATAATTACTGTCTTTTAGCCGCGGGAACATTTGGGAATATAAAACCAATAGTTCTTCAACCACAGGTGAAATGACAGCAAATCGCAGTCTTAAAGCCTCCTGTGGCGAAAATTCCCATCATGTCCTATGACTCATCTTATTGATTTTCATCGTTTGAGTCTGACTGAAAAGTTAGAAGCCTTTGAATCAAGGCTGAACCACAAAAAAAAAATAAAAAATGCCCCACTTATGATAAGAAGATGGCATTTCCTGAAAATAGCATACAATCTGACCTTGTGGCATTGAAGCATTTATTGAGCCTTGATGGTGGCGCTGAATCCTTGAATCAAATGGGCTTTTTTTCTCCTTTTTTTTTTTGATGTTGTCTTGAAAAAAAATCATTTCATGGTGGATGAGGAGAGAGAAATATTCTGTAAAACCAGGAACTTTATGGACATTGCAGAATAGAATAGAAACCTTTTATTTGTCGCAGACTATCATAAATATGTACGTACAAGTAGTGCAACATAGGAAAATCAGTGTTCTGCATTCAACCCATCCCTGAGGCGCAGTGGGCAGACATCTATGGCGCCCGGGGAGCATATTGGGGTTAAGGGTCTTCCTCCAAGGTAATGGCTTGGATTGAAACACCGACCTTCTGGTTGGGTAACGACAACTCTACCCAACTCAGAAACAGGTTTATGAATCACATTTTATTCCACCATAGACCTTATTGCGAGGAATAACTGGATGTTATTTTTTGACTTTTTCTGTTATATATTTTTTTGGACACTAGAGGGAGCTTTATCTCCAAAAGTTTTTCGGGCCATAATTTCTCAACCGTTGGTCCGATTTAGTCCAAATTTGTTGCATATGAATCGACTGGGGATGAATGAATTAACTTTGCATTTGATTTGAGGAATTCAGTCAGGGGGTTCGCTTGTCCAACACAGGGGATTAAGGGGCTTTTCAGGGGTATACCCTTGCTGTAGGGGCCAACAGGGTGAGCCTAATTTCTTTGAGCTGTGAATAACTTAGATTAGCTGTTATATTGCAGGTCCATATTGTAGAGATGAACTTTCTGTGACATTTTCAGTAGATTTTTCTTCTTCTTTGAGTTAGCCTGCTGCCGGTTGTTTTTAAAACCCAACAGTCCCTCACCGGACAGGCGGTGTCAAAGAGGCTCCTGATGCCGATCTGAGCGCTCTAGCCGTGTCATAATAAAAACAGCCATGTTTCTATTGCTGTTTTTCTTTTCTAACTCCCTCTCAGAAACGACTTCCTGACTCTTAATTGTGGCCCGTGATGTTCTGATTGGCCGGTTTCACCACCTCTGACTCGACCAGTCATCGTTCCGACGCTCTGTTCCTTAATCTCACCTAAGATCTTCTGGTGTCTAATGATGTTTAGTGTAATGATCCTCTCTGGTGGACGTGACAGGAAGTGTCGCTGCGGTGTAATCGTGTCTCGTCGGTTCTGTCTGGTAGCCGTCATGTCACGGTCCTGGTTCTGAGGAAGAGAAAAATTGCCCTGCAGGCGACATGTGGCCCCACCTCTGCACTCGCTTACAGCGACAGAATAAAGCGTTCTCGGTGCTTGAAACGGACGTGGTATTGGTTTTTAATATGAAAAACGTGTGGCGAGGTGAAAAAAACAAAAGGATCCTGCCTTTTAAGGAGCTAAATCTTCTGTGTTCTCCTCGCAAGAACCATAATTGTCTTCATTGAGAGGGCAGGGCAGGAAGTGGGTTTGGGGGAGGCAGTTTGGACTATCGCACGCACACACACACACACACACACACGCACGCACACACTCTGAGCAGAAAGTCATTGGAGACGGTCTGAGTTCTGCTGCCTGAGGAAGAGCAGACGTTGAGGGTGGGACACCAGCGCTGCTGTGGACTCCGGCGCTCCAGGAGGGACGATGGCGGTTCCGATGTGGGCATCCATCGTTTTTCATCTTTTGAATACATACGTGTGTGCGGGACGCTTATGTGAGCATGTTGCCATAGGAATGTGGTGACATCAGAGGGGCCCGAGTTTCTGTTGGAGCGAAGATGAAGAAGATGAAGGAAAGAAAAATGTCAGCATGATAAAAACATGTCTTCAAACCATCCGTCCGTCGGCTCTCCTCCGTTTACCCCCCGATTTTTCCCACCTTGATAATTTATTTTTTTTAATCTGTCAGTTTCTTGTGCTTTCTCTCTGACCCCGTCGCCATCTCTCTCTCCCTCTCTCCCCCCCTTCTCCCTCACCTCTCCAGCTCTATTTTTACCCCCTCTCCCACTGAGCTCACATCTGGATCTTATTGACAGAGTGAACACCCATAAAATACCCCCCCTCTCCACTATTTCTTTCTCTCTCTCTCCCTCCATCTTTCTCTCTCTCTCTTTCTCTCTCTCCCCCTCTCTCTCTCTCTATGTCTGTATATGAGTGTGGATGGGTGGGGTGAGAGTGTTTATGGGCTTGTGTGTACCTGGTAAGACATGGTGGCCTTAATGTAAACACCTCATGATGAAAGGATTTCACCAACCCTCATTGTGTCACATCGCCCGTCAAGAATGTGTTAAAAACAATCTGCTCAGGAACCATCTGGGTGCTTTGTTTTTAAATGCACAGCTAATTTATTGGAATTTATTACATAAATAATGTAACAGTCACAATTTATCTTTTTTTGAATTAATAAAAAACTAGATAAAAATAAATAAATTGATGACATCACTGGTGACATCACATTTTTAAATTTTTACGTTATGTAATAAGGTTATTACGTGATTATATAAATAATATGCATTTAATTTGTAATGATCATTAAGTTGTTATATAATCATAATCAAAGTCTCTCACATCCCTGTAAAACCCCACTTCAGACACGTAACCATGGTAACCAGATAATTGGTGTCATTGGTTAGAATGCTGATGCTGCAACTTTCCTGAACAATCCTCTGTGCTGGAATGGACATGTTTCTTGGATCTGTGTCTCTTAATCTTACTGGCTGAGAACTCCCAAGAAGCTTTAAATGCATAAAAGACGAACAAAGATATGCGGTCAAGTCATCTTACGTTTAAGGGTGCAATCCTGTGACATCACGTCCTGTCTCTAGTGTTTGGACCGGCCTCTGTCTGAACTTGAGGGCGACCCATCTTGTTCCGCTAGTTTGGTGTTTTATATTCTTGTTATTGAGCCGTTCATTTTGACTTCTGTTGTACATCTTTTGACCCCCCCCTCTGTGTGGTTATGTATTCTTTTGACGGCTTAATTAAATAATGACCTTGTTGTTGGATTATTGCAGAGGATGTTTTTTATTGAAGCGATTCAATAAGTGGCTACAGCTTCTTGTACTTGTTTTGAAGTCTGTGGTAACAAAGGAAAAAAGTTATTCTTTGGTACGTCTTTGTTGCGTTTCTTTTTCAACCTTTGATGTCCTCAAAGGGAAACAAGCGACGGAATTATAATATTTTTTTTTTCTGATTTTCCAATCAGCCATATTTGTAATTTCTGCTCCAGTCATAAAAACTCGCTGAGCGCCGTAAATCTGACAACCACCTCAGGAGCGCTGAAGAACTCTCCTCATGGCAGACTGAGGTGCTTCAAGGACCCCGGACCGTTTGACCCCTCATTCTTCACTTCTGTCTCACCTCTGTGGCAGATAAAGGCAGCGAGCATCAGCCTAATGGCAGGTTAGCGGCTCGTTACATGACAGCCTTATCTTCCTAATGACAGGCTGCAGTTAGAGGGGAAAGGTTGGAGGAGGAGGGGGAAGAGTTCTGCCGGGCCGTGTCTCTGACTCTTCCGTTGTGTTTCCCAGTGAACTGGTGAACTAGGAAATAAAAAAAAACTGGTGACACGTGTAAACCAGACGGGCGGAATAAATCAGGGAGCCGGTTCAAGGCCCGGGTTAATGCGGATAACGACATCGAGGATGGGAAGTGGAGGTTTGGAGCATCGGAGGAGTGTAAATCCCGTTAAACTCAGTCAGGCGGGTTTAAAACCCCTTAAATGTCCTGTTCAACTGTTGGCCGGAGCTCATTTGAGTCTGTATTTCTGCTTTTGAGTCGACCTGTTTATAATTTGACTCAGTGGTCGCATGTATATGCTCAGTAGTAAGGGGCCGAGGATGGAGCCCTGAGGGTCAACATGGGTCAAAGGGGCCACTGAGGAGGATTTTTTTTTTTGGGCATGTTAAATCACGGGAGGACTTATTAAATATAATTTATACAACCAAAAAGAGTCCAAAAAGGGTCGAATAATATCACTTTGCCAAAAGGTTGAGCTAACGAAAGTAAAATGTATTATTTTCCAAGAAATACAACATTTTATACATCTGCCAAAGTCTGGTTAAAATTCTTTCTCATTTTATGGGAAGTAGATGATGATGATGATGCTGCTGCATAAGGGCCAGATCATGAAGATGTGAGTGTTTTCTAGCGTAACTATAGCGATGTAGTGAGCTTGTCTTTGGCTCGGATGTGTGTGTCTGCATGTTCTATTAATAGGGAGAGGAACGATACGGGCCTGGGAATGTTGTCCTCTCCGGAAAAACAAACTTCTCTCCCCCTTCGTCGCTCCTTCTCCGGCTCTCCATGGGAGACAGGGGTGACACGAAGGGGGAAAGAGGAGCGGTGAGATAAGGGGAGGAAGATATTATGAGAGAAGATTAGAGGAAGAGGAAGGGTCAGGCTGGTATTTTCGAAGCGGAAAAGAGGATTATTGTCGCTTCATTTTTTTTTGTCTACCTCCTTTTAACATCGTTTGACATTTAGTTGGAGAAGACAGACGCTGAGTTTCAAGGACCTGATGATTTTACAGCTTTTGGCTGATGGTGTACTTACATACCTGTACACCGTCCAGGTACCTACTTAATCAGTATCCACTCACCGACCTACCTGCACTGTAAAAAGAGACTTATGGACCAACTCTAACTTCGACCGGTAACACTCAATTGCAAGTTCAAGTATTTTGAACATAAATGAATAAGTTAGACTCAAAACGGCTTTATTTAATTTATGTTACTCGTTCAAGTTCTTTCATCAACAGTTTTTCTTTTTACACTGCATGATTAGGGCACAAAAAACTCAAATTCCAGCTTTGAAAACTCCTGAAATCAATTTCATTCAAAAAAACCTAAAATATGAAACCATAAGAAAATATTTGTTTATTATTTATGCATGATTTTGACATTTTTTATTTTTACTACAGTGTTTTAAGACAAATTTAACACACAAAAAGAGATTTGTTGGTGATTTAAAAAAAACAAAACACCTTAACTTAATTCAAATTTTAGACTCAAGACTTAATTTAATTGAGTGTTTCCAGTGAACGATTCTTTATTTTATTTACTTTACAGTTTATTTACCAAAAAAAGTAAATTACAGCTTGAGAAACTCCTCAAAATCTCCCTCAAGCAACTTTTATTCAAAAACCTAAAGCTTTCCTTTCCTTCACTGTGACTGGTGTGAAATAAATGAAGCTGGCGAAACGTTCTGTACGTTTTTTACAGCATGATTTCATTTGGAATCATCTCCAGCCTCCCTGCAAACCTGCAGAGGAGAAGTGTTGAGAGAGAAAGTCTGAATTATCAATGAGCAAATCTGATGGAGGTTCACAGCTAAGTGGAGATCCGTTTATTTGATCTACACAACGCGAGCCTTCTCTCCTCTGATGTGTGTATATTTACATGTACGCTTCATTCCTCGCTGGACACACTGTGTGTGGACGGGTCTTGCATTCCAGTCATTTGGGCTCAGGCCAGAATATTCTGGGAAGCATACCGGTGCAACGAGGAGGGAGTGGGGATAAAAAAGATATGAAAAAAACAAAAAGAGAGAGGGGAACAGAAAGAATGTGAGGATTCTGGCACCTTATGATTCTTTCCATTCTGAGGCAGAGATCCCGGGGGGCAATTTGTGTCCCCTCTGAGGAGCTGTGTGGTTCTGATGTAATCGTTTGTCTTATTTTCCCCTCTTCTTAAACTCCCCACCTCGCCCATTTCATCACCCTCTCTTGATGTTCTGAGCAGGGTTTCGTCGTTTTTAAAAAAAACACTGCATAAATCATTTTCTGACATTTTACATAGGCTCTCGTCTTCATCAAATGTTTTTTTTCAGAGCCTAGCGGAGGCTTTGACCCACGGAGGATGCACAGAGGACTTTTGAAGGAGGTAGAACCGGTCCAAATGACAAGGAGAGGACCCTTTAGTTTCAGTTTGGCCAGTGTGTGTTTTCTGATCTAATCACACCCTCTGAGAGCAACTCTGGGACCGAGCCCACATCACACACAGACACACACACACACACACACACACACACACACACACACACACACACACGCGTGCGCAACACTGCCATATAAGGAGAGAGCGAGGGGGAATATGGCAGCCTAGAAACCTGCTTCTCTTTTCTTCTCTCTCTTTTTCTTCCTAAAGTTCAACGGCATCTCTCTCTGTCCCTCTCTCTCTCTCCCCTCCCCCCCTTCATTCATGTTGATATCTTCCGTCTCACTTCGCTCTCTTATCCACCATGTCCCCCACCCCGATCCGAAACTGTCTCTTTCTCCCATCAGGCGGCACATGCCCAGTTTTTGGGACTCTGTCTGTATTCAAAGTTTACCCGGCTTCACCCATGAGTACACATTAACTAAAAGTCTCCCTGCTCCTAGTCTCTGTTCAAACACGGCACCGATATGAACGCGGTCCAAACAAGCGGTTCACAGGCACCATTAGGAAATAAGTTGGTATCAATCTAGAGTGTGAGCAAACATAGCAGCACTTCCACCACCGCTGATAAAGACTGCACTTATTTCTTCTGCCGGGCTTTTCTTTCGCCCTTGGCCGCTGTTGACCGTCTCCTGCAGACACAAATAGTTCTGGGGTGAATGAAGCCTTGCAGCCGTCATATTTGCAAGTTTCATAATGTGTGTAAGTGGTTTGGACGTCATCCACGGGCTGAGCGTTCTGGTTGCCATATGAGGAGGAGGAGGAGAGCAGACAGAACCGGGCCGGGAGGCTGAGTCCGTGTCGTCACAGACTGAAACTCCCAAAAAAAAATTTTTTTCTGTTTGCATTATTGATCATTCGTGTCTGGGTTCAACCTCAGGAGTTCTCAGGTACGACCCCGATTTGGACAGATTCTGTCAGGAGGGAAGAAGTCTGTAGTTGACATGGGGTCCGAAGGTACAGAGTGACGCTGTTGGTGAATATTTTCACAAAGCAATGGTTAATGAGTACGGTGAAAACGACGGAGAACACCCCCTGTGGCGCGTTCAGTATTTTCTGTGTGTGTGTGTGTGTGTGTGTGTCTTTGCAGAGTTAGAAGAATGTGACATGTTTCATGTGAGCAGTTACTAAATGAATCCTCTTTCCTGGGAGTATCCAGTGTGTGTGTGTGTGTGTTTGTGTGTGTGGAGATAAAGAAAACTTTCCCTTTTTAAGCTTTGCCTCACAGGGACATTTGGGAGGGTGTTCCTCGATGCAATGAGGTTCTCTGTGCTCACTTTGATGAGGAGCAGAAGAAACCAGATTATTTTTGACATATTTCTTTACAGTATGGGGTCAGCTAGTTTTAACCTAAACCCCCTCCTCAATGAACCGTCTAAAGTACATTTGCATAAAAGTAATCCGATGCTCAGCTATAAAATCTGTAGCAAAAATCCGTGAAATGTTCCAAAAACCCATGAGAGCGATAACACACGCTGAATATTTGAATGATGAGGGTTTGAGCTGACCTCCTGATGCTGTTTGATCTGATGACTCATTGATCTGACTTCTGCTTCTGACACAGTATCCCAGACAGGTTGGCATCCGTATGCATCACCGGTGCCGCTCTTACCTGATTCTGTCTGTCTGGCTGCTCACAGTTTGTCCTCCAACTAAAAAATACAACCAAAATAAATCACAAAATCACGGTCGTCTAGTCACTGGCGGTGTTGCACAGGGCCCTGTCTTTGGTCCCTTTCTGTTGCTCTTTTATGTCCTGCCTCTTTGTCACATGGTCAATAAACGTTGTATCCACGTCCAGCGCTACATGGATGACACACAGTTCTTCACGTCTACCAAGCCCATCTCCACTCCAGCACCATCTTCACTATCCGACTGTCTCCAACATCCAACCGTGCAGTAACAAAGCCCATTCTGTAACCATGGTAACGCTGGTATTCTCAGTAGGAAAATGCAATAGTTACATGTCCCGAAGAAATACCTAATAGAGAGGGAGAATACCTACACTGTGTGTCCAGGTTCACACAGTGAAACAGTCCATGTTCACACGGTGGGTCAGTCCAGGTTCACACAGTGAAACAGTCCAGGTTCACACAGTGAAACAGTCCAGGTTCACACAGTGAAACAGTCCATGTTCACACAGTGAAAAAGTCCATGTTCACACGGTGAAACAGTCCATGTTCACACGGTGGATCAGTCCAGGTTCACACAGTGAAACAGTCCAGGTTCATACAGTGAAACAGTCCAGGTTCACACGGTGAAAAAGATCCAGGTTCACACAGTGAAACAGTCCAGGTTCACTTAGACACGTATCATTTATGTTATTAGTGCCATCCTGCTGTTCCTATACGACGAGTCCGTGTGTCAGAAAACGGCCCGTTTCCTCCGCTGTGGATGGATTGTAGTTTCTTCACACAAACTTCAATCCATCTTCACCTGGATTGGATGGTTTTAACGATGATGGTGTCCCGGCAGGACCGTAACCACCAGTCAGAACACCAGTTAGGTCCAGACTGAAAACCTAACTTCCATGTCAGCACTCGGAACAATCATTCATTGGAAACATTTGATACTTAAGTATTTTCATCCATCAAAGCGAGGAGCTGACCACCAGGTCAGGAACCAGTTAGTGGTCAGTCTGGTTTTGGATCAGCAACCAGAATCTTGGTTTGGACCGCCGGCTTCTTTGGAAACAAATAACCCAGTTTCTTGAAATGATATAGATATTCATCACAAGACGTGGTAGAAGGGCATCACTTTCCCCCAAAAAACTTGACCTGGCCCTTTAACTTCATATCAAACCTGAACCCTCAGCCCGATGGACAGGAGGCGGAACAACAAGATAAATCTTACTCTCTCTCTCTCTCATTCTCTCTCGCCCTTTACTTCGTACTCTCTCACCCACTCCCTCTCTCTCTCGCAATCCTTCCCCATATCCCTCTCTCCAGCACTGGCTCGCCCTCCCCCCCTCTCTCTTGTTACCTCTCTCCCCCTCTCTTTCTCTGTCTCTCTCTCTGTCTCCCCCCCTCTCTCGCTCTCTCTCTGTCTCTCCCTCTCTCGCTCTTCGAACCCAACCAGTCATGGCAGTAGGCTGTACACCCTGAGTCTGGAGCTGCACGAGGTTTCTGCCTGTTAAAGTCAGTCTTTTCTCACCACTCTAGCCTTGAGATACTACTCGTCGTCAAATGGCGCTTTAGAGATCAAATTTGATTTGAATTCATCTTTCTTCAATATAAGACAAAGAAGACAGAGACGTTCTAGGTAGACTAGACTCGACCTAAACTTTTGTGTCAGAAAAGCCTCAAATACGTCTTTTCTCTGACTATGATTGAGTTTTAGTCTAAAAAAAAAAGAAGGATGATTTTGCCTAAATATCATTTTAAAAAAACAAACCGAATAAGGTCATGAGAACAACCAAGGGCACTTGACAGCCTGCTGATGTTAGTGTTCAGTCCGGACTCACAGAACCTTCTGGTACAAACACTTAAGTCTTGTTTAGATGGTGGTTCTTCATATTATTTTTTTTCCAGATGAATGTCAGGATAATGTCGGGTTCGGGCTTCACAATATTTTTGTCTGCTGCGGAGGTGATTACAGAGTTTCCGTGACTCGGCTGACAGCCATGACAGACTCCACGCTGCCAAGCCCCCCCCCCCCCGACTAATCACAGCCTTCAGTCTCTCATGACGTGTGCGATACTACGGGAGGGGGGCGCTTACGACCGACTTTGATATACAGGAATGTAAACAACGGTGGCGTGTTCGCCAACATCTACAACGGATGGAAAAAAATAAAAAAAATAAGGTCACCTTTATTCTGTTTCATGTTTTGAAGTCAGAACTCGTTGAGTTCTTCATGGGCGGAGTCAGAACTCCATAATGTTTTCATATTTTTCAGGGCGTCATCAAGTGACGGATGTGAGGCGCCGTTGGTTGGTCAAACATCATAATACACTAAAAAAATGAATCGCTGCATAGTTCAAGTTCAAGTACTCTCAACATTTATAGAAAAATGTATGTATTCAGATTTTATAGACACATTTAATCATTTAATAAAATATGAACAAAGTTTACAGTAGAGTGAGAAAAGATCCATTTGGGTAAAATTCAACCATAATGTTCAAGAAATGACTTTTTTAAGGTGGAAATGTTTAAATACATAATGTTTATTAGAACTATTTTTATTAGCTTCATTCGTGTTTTGGTGATAAACACGCATCACATTAAGTTAATTTCTTGGTTTATGCTGAAGCATTGAGTTGTAATTAATATTAATATCTCGTGTCTGCTTGTCGGGACAATGATATAGTGAGAATATGTCAAATAAATTCAAATCAAACCTATTTACTGTTTATTTTGAATAATTGATCCTCATCCCTGACAGAAGATTATTTTCTGGAACCTTTTTTGACCTGCATAAGTAGTCGTCCCCGGCCGGTTCTTCCACTGGACCTTCTTGATGGTTCTGGACGTTACAGCTGGGAGATTTGTGATGCTTCTCTGGACCCTGCAAAAGGACAAATGTTTGCGTTTGTGCTCCGCTGCTGCTTCCTTGGTTCTTTCTCTCTCATTCATGCTTTCGCTTCCATTGAGACGTTACCGCGGCAACCGGTGTTACATAGCAACCAAAAAGAGTTTGATCCGCCTTCATTCATCTGCTCCATTTCTGCACAATTCATCCGTCTTGCTGTCCAAAACAGACCAAAAATAGTTTCTTCTTATTAGACTGTCAGGCGTCTCCGTCCTTAAAGAACCTTTTAGAGGGATAAGTGACAACAGCAGCAACTTAACAGCGCATTAGTGCAAATGCACGGTCGATAATCCTCCCCCACCTCAGATGCCTCGAGACTGTGAGGTAAAGCTTCCTCTGAAATGACCAGAGGTGACGGCGTCCATCGTTCTGCTCCGTAAAGGGTGTTAGACCTTTAGTCTCCCTGAACGTTTCCTCCTCTGGAGTTCCAGGGTCAGCTTTAGAAAGCTTTGAGTTCTTGAAGTGGCCCATCAGAGGAAATCCTTCAATCACAAACAGTCAGAGAGGAGCTGCTCAGTGGAAGCTGTTACTTCTTCTTCTTCTTCTTCTGTCGTATGTCTTTGGGCCTGCATCTCCGTGGAGGCCAGCCTCGACCTCGTTAGCCATTCGGTGGCTGGTGTTTTGATAATGTACCCTACTGTCTGTTGTGACTCCCCACACCTGCAGGGGGCACTATCCGCGAGACCCCGCCTCTTCATCGCTTCCCTCTAGCGTCCAACACCAGTTCTCAAGTAATTTAGGGTTGTGCACTGCTTTCGCGGCTGGTCCTTGCCAGGGATGTCCATGGGGTCATGGATGTAGTGGTGTAACCTAGATGGTTCTGCTAACTTCCACTGGACTCTCCATCTAGTTTTGACCCAGGCGGCACCGGAGACGTCGGCTGGTGTTGTGCTGAGCGGCTCGTGGGCTCGAGGAAGCTGCCGTGCTGCAGAGCCAGCAGGTGTACGAGTCTGAGGGTTGTTGTACGAGCTTTTCTTTTATTCCCTCATTACAACAAGGAATGAATATTTTCAGCCAATTGAAAAAGATCCATGAAAAGACAGCATGAAGTGTTTCCAGGTGGCACCAGAGCTCGGACCCACGAGTTATTTTTACTCCAGAAGCTCTCTGGAATGAATTTGGGTCATTTGGTATGAACATTGACAGAGCCTGCAGTGGAAGCAGGTTGTTGTGGGTCCATGGGAAATATCGGGTTTGTGCTCCAGGAGATGCCTTCAGTTTCTCTTATTTCATTTAGTTTGGTTTGGTTTTGGCATCTAAACTACTGGGTTTGGTTTTGGCCTCGAAACGTCCTGGAAAAGATCCTGGTTCTGGTTACAATGTCACTAAAGCCTGTCAGACGTGTTAGAAGGAGCTTTCTGGCAGGAAGCCCAGCAGGCTAACTTCTCCCATGTGCTCCGTACCAGAGTTCATGTTCACGTTGTTAACTGACGTTCTGGATGGAGGCTGACGGTTAGCAGGATCCTCAAGACCTCAGGAAAGTCCAGAGTAACAAACTTGGTCTTGGTCTTGATTGTGTTGTGTGTATTTGCAGCATGCCTCCTAAATTCTTTGCCTATATTTTCTTTTATGTTCTCCATTTTTACTTGCCCGAAAAGTTGGGGGTATGATGGAATCGTTGTCGCCACGTCTGCCGCAGATCCTTCCTGGTACCAATGCCTTGTCGCGCCATTGGTACCCCACAAAAGTTCAAATCTGCACCTCTGAACATTGGTACATTTTCTTTTTTAACCTTTTGTCTGTACATTAAGAGCGTTTTTGCACGTGTATAAAAATGTTTTATTAAAGAACCAACCTGTAGTTCACATAATTATTTGTTTTTCCAATGATTGAGAAGTAAAAATAAAATTCCCTTTTCAGAGCATCTAGAATTTGAACTAGAACTGATTCGACCTTTACAAGCCAAAGAAAAGCCGTGACAAAATTCTGTGTTTTTCAACCATTTCTGCCTATTTTATTTATAAAAATAAATTGAATAAGGGAGTTAAAGCCTTTCCAATTAAAATACATACATTTCAAGTGTTGACATGCTGAATACAAACAAACACAAATGGTAGAACACAAGAGGTGCGGTTGTAAAAACAGCTTTTAACCAAATTACGGCTTGATTATATTTAGTTTGTTCAAATCGATGGTGTTTTCCCGTTCAGCTCATGTTTTGTCTACACGCTTGTGTTTCTCCTCGTTGCTGTTTTTGCCAGGTGCTGATTAAACCGAGCCTCATCGGTTACATGTGATCTTCATTGCATCTTTCCCAAACTCTGAGCCTCGAGAGACCCACTCCTCCTGTCTGCAGCCATTAGTGAGATTACAGGCAGAACCTGCAGCCAGGTTTTGTTATTTCTACGTTGCCATGCCAACCTGCCGTCTCAACATGTTGTGATGAAGCGCAGCACGAGGCTCCGTCACAGCTGGGAGGCTTCACAATCACAGAAGACCACACCCAGCTCTGACGTTAGAGGTCGGCGCACCTTTTGGTCTTGAGAGCCTGTGCAGCCATGTTTGTGGAGTTAGGAGAGTGATTCTGTCAAAGCAGACTAGAAAAGAGTATGAAGCCTTTTTATTAACGTTTCTCTTCCCTGTTGGACCCCATCATGAGATCAGCCTGTGTTCTGGTCCATGTTCCTCTCCTCTCTGATTACTACCAAAGCCAAGGAGGTTATTTTTTGTAACTTCCTCAACCAGAGGTGGATTTAGGTTTGTCCTAGAGGTGATTAAGTTTTTGGTAATGTAACATGGTAAGCAGCATTTAAAATACAATTTTAAGCCATTTGAAGTAGTAAATTTACAGTGTGGCCACTGAGCTCGGGACTCAATGGGCTGAATAGAGACACTGAAGTGAAAGACGCAGGAGACAAGCGGCTACAGAGTATTTGAGAGAGTTTGCTGGTAGATTTAGAGGCTTGTTATAGTCGGACATTAATGGAGGAATCTGCATGAATTGTTCCTCAACTTAAGGTCGCTAGCAAGGTAGTTTTTTGAATACAATGCATTGCAGGAGTTCTCCCGTGTCTCCGTGTTTGTGGCATTGAGCATTTACATTCTTGTAACTCTACAAAACGCTCTATATTTTCTCTGACACCGTGGCCCCTGCAAACTCTTTTCCCTCCATCCAGCAGGTTTTGATGACCTGCAGCTATAATAAGACGCCTCGTGCTGTAACTTCACCAGCCAGCCAATAAAAACCCATTGGCGTGGATTGGAGGCTGCGAGGGGTCAGGAATGTCGAGGAAAGACGGATAAAGAAGGGAAATTGAGAGAAAGAGGAGTGTGGGGGAGGAAGGACCAGAAAAGGGGACAAAAAAGTGAAAAGTAAAGCAAGCTAGCAAGAAAGAGAGAGAGAGATTGACTTAACCCGGACTGTAGCCTTCAGGCTTGGCTGATCGTTGGTATTAGAACAGTACAAACTGCTGAGAATCAGTTTGGATTTATTTCACGCTGCTTCTTTGTCAGATATTTTGTTTTTTATCCTGGTTCATCTTTTCTTCCTCCCCCCTTTTTTCCCACTGCTGTCAGAGTCACTCTATCTGACTGAGATGGTGAGAGGACGGCTCACTGTCACCTTTAAGGAGACAGTTATCTCCAGCTGTAACTAAAAGTCACCTTCTTTAAATCCATTATTATTATTGTTGTTGTTATTTTTATTAAAGAAAACAAACAGATTTTTGTTCAGGAGATTTTTAGAGAGAGATGGAAGATTAAAAGGACAAATTGAGACGGAGAAAGTATTTCTTGTCTTGTACTGTGGTTAGAAGTCTGTTGCTGATGGCTGTCCGTAAATTTCAGTGCATTGTGGGATAGGTTGCTGGACAGGAAGTGGAAACGGAGGACGTAGAGTGGACTGAATGCTACTCCTGGTGTGTCTCTGTGACGCCGTCTGTTTGGACCCTCATGATGAAAAGTTGCTAAGCTTATAAAAGTTGCCTTTAAACTCACAAATACTCAGTTTTCTTTATTATAAAGAATCAAAATCAGAAAAACAGTTTATTTCCAGAGTAAGTCACACTTACAAGGGATTTAATATGATATGTTGGTGGTAAACAGGCAGACAACCACACAAAAACGGACATATTCATGGACACACACACGTAGAAAAAAGAAATTAAAGCAAAGTTGGGTGCAGAATGTCTTAAAGTGCCTTTAGCATGACATTTTATAAAAAAAGAAAACATATTGAATTTACTGATATTTAATATAAAAATGTCTGAAATCGTCCCTATCACGTATTGTCTTTGAAAAATAAATGAAATCTCAGTTTCATGCCTCATAACAATCCATTAAAATCACTGTTTTTAGAGTTTTTAATATCTTCTATAATACTTAGATTAACATTAAATAATATTGCTCCAAATCCCCAAATCAAATATTCTGCTTTCATGAAGTCAGTGTGCAAACACTATCTTCTTCAACATGTTATTATCTATAAAAATATGTGGTTGATAATTGTATGACATCAGTGTTTGTAACATCTCCGCCTCGCCGAGTTTCTCCTCATCAGTTCTCTTTGTTGATATGTCTGCTGGTCTCAGGTGTCTTCAGCTCGTCTGTGTCTATTTGTGCACGTGTACCTCAGCCCGAGTTTCTTCAGCCTCAACTCTCAGGGACAAAGACTCTTTTCAGAGGACACACACACACACACACACACATACATAGACACACACATGCACACACATCCCGTAAGGGCGTATTTGGAGAGCAAGTATATCTAGTTACCTGCTCTCTCTCTCTTTCTGTCTCTGTCTCTGTCTCTCTCTCTCCCTCGCTCTCTCTCCGTTTTGAATCACAGCACTTGCAGAAACCTTTTGTTGTTGCATGTAGGTCTTTGCAACTGTTACTTCTGACTTGAAGACAAATGAGAAATAACCCAAATCAACTTTGACCCAATCAGATGTTGGGTAATTATTTGTCAGTCTCACTGCTGCCCCCCGGTGGACACTGTCTGCGTCTCTCCGTGTGTGTGTGTCTGCGTGTGTGTTTGTGTGTGTGTCTCTATCTTAGTACAGGTTTTATTCTACATCCGAGCTTTTGCTCTGATTTGTTCAGGTTATTCCAGCACACTTTGAGCTTAAAGTTGGAAGAACAATTAAAACCAACATTTTTAATGTGTTTTTTTTTTCTAAAATAAATCAGAATGTTTGTTTTCACACATTAAATCAGATGAAATAGCTCAATTCAACAGATACTAAAATATGATGAAAAAGGTTGATTTTCCTGTTTACTGCAGTCTCTAAATTCTTCGCCGCCATAATGGCGGATAGTTCTAGGGCTTCATAAACGCCCTTTTGACCTAAACCTAACCTGATGCACAGCCAGATACAAGCTTCAGATTCTGGCAGCTGTCCGCGTCGACACAGACTCCCAGTTCTGTAATATTCGTTAGTTTGCATTCTGAAACTACCTTCCTCACATTCAACCAACCGCTGACGGTTACTCCAGGAACGTTCCATGTCTTCTTTGGGATCGGAACATCCAATGGCGCCCTCACGGATGGTGAGACCTTTTCTAGATGGTTCTATGTGAGCTGGATTCCACTTTTCTTCTGCAGCTGGGCTGAATGTTTTGGACTTTGGGGATTTGGGCCATACATTGTGGGATTATACTCCTGAAGTAAGTCTTTGAAGGACGGCACAGGGTTTTAAGATTTGATTGGAAAAAATATATGCTCTTACGAGGGATGAGGTTCTGGAGGTTGACGATATCTGTTATCAATAAAGATGGATAGATTAACTCTCCTATTGGCTTCCTGTCAGACATGAGGCTTTTGTCCATGCGGCTCAAAGCGGACCCGTTTTGGTTTTCTATAAAGCATAAGCTTTAAATGATCTCCAAAAATCATTACCACATGTTTTTTCCCGCCTTTTTAAAAGAATTTTTTTTTTTAATTTATGGACAGTAAACCTCATTTACATGAAATTATACCTTAAATATATACCTCCCAGTAAACCCGGTCAATTTTAGTGAAACACCCATCATTAAATGAAAGAAGCGCTCGTTCATTTTAGCAACGAAGGGATTGTACGATGGAAACATTTATTACTTTATTAAAAACAGGTCAAATCTGACCTGAGGACAACAAGACGACAGAAGATGTGATGCAGACGGTCGTGTAAGAGAAGAAAACACAACGGAGGAAGAGTGAGGAGTAAGAAGAGGCTGTTGTTTTCCTGCCCGCCCATGTTGTTTTCAGATATAGTCGTGTTATTTCCTCTTAACACCTGTCATTATCCTGTTAGCGAGCGCACCACACATCTGCTGCACACAAACAACACGCACACACACACACGCACGCATGCACGCACGCACGCACACACACACACACCGAAATGATGGGTTATGAGTGCATAAAACATTTTTCATTCCGTCCTACATTTAATCTTTGTTTGTCCCTGTAACGCGCGCGCGCGCGCACACACACACACACACACACACACACACAGGTGTGTTATGAGACAGCTGTTTTGATGTATTTATGCAGCCATGAATCCACTTCTTCCAATGTTTCTCTCTCTCACTCACACACACCTACCTTTGCAGCAGTGGCTGCGCTGACAGGTGTCATAAGACCCCCTACCTGTTTATCTTCTGACTCCTGACTGACTCAGTTCTGGTGGGCTGATGTCGGCTCTGAGGTTGTGGCACAAATGTCCCATCGTTCAGCAGTTCTCCACCTGTGGACGCACACGGGTGGAGCATTTCAATGCAGGGATGGGAGGAAATGCGTAACAGAACCGTTTATCCCACTCATGATCCACCACAGAAGTGTGCGTAGGATGTTGTGTTTATTAATAAATGCGTTTGAGTGAGGGATGTGGAGTCTGGGTCAGAACAACTGGGTCAGAACCACTGTCTTCTGCACTGTCAATCACACAAACCCATAACTCCAAATAGGTTGGGACACTGCAGAAAACAAACGTAGAATGTCTAAATGAGTCTATAGCCACGTAGTCTGGAAGCCGGGAGCGGCCATGTTTGTAGTTATTAACTCCTCGCTGTTATTTCATAGGGAACCAGTTAATTATCTTGTTTTTCTTCTTAGGAAGATTCCCGAAAGGTAGATTTGTCCAAACCTGTTGCTGTATTGTAACCTCTAAGAGATCCCGATGGATGGATAGACGGGAGGGAGGGAGGGAGGGAGGGAAGGAAGAAAGGAAGGATGGAAGGAAAGTGAGTGAGGGAGTGAAGGCCAGATGGACAGGAGGTTCGGTGAGGAAGGAAGGAAGGATAGAAGGGACTCTGGTATCTCTGACTGGCCTCAAAAGTAGAATAAGTATAAATCTGTGATTCTCATTATTTGGATGCCGGTTGAGTGGACGGCAGGTAGAACTGTCATCCTGTCAGCGTCTGACCCCTGACCTCCTTCTGTCTCCCTGTCAAGTGGCCTTAATCAACATGCTGAACCTCAGTTTGCTCCTAATGACTGTTTTCACTGGTGACTGAGTAATCGTGTGAAAGGTCAACACATCAGCAATGTGTGTCGGTGTGTGTGTGTGTGTCGGTGTGTGTGTGTGTGTGTTACTGCTTTTGTTGTAAAGAGCTTTGAGTGAAAACCTTTCAAATCCCAAAGATTCCATTAATTCCATTCCATTAACCTTCTAAAATTATATACTCCCTAAAATCATTTAAAACTTTTTGTTGCATTTTTCTGTTTCTCAACCTTTTTAGAGAGATTTGTTGACCATGTGTATAGATTGTGTGTGTGTGTTTATGTGTGGACTGTGTGTGAGAGTGTCTGTGTGTGTGTGTTTATGTGTGGACTGTGTGTTTATGTGTGGACTGTGTGTGAGAGTGTCTGTGTGTGTGTTTGTATGAATGTGTGTGAGAGTGTCTGTGTGTGTGTTTGTATGAATGTGTGTGACTGTCTGTGTGTGTTTATGTGTTGACTGTGTGTGTTTGTGTGTGAGGATCTGGGTCAGCCTGCTAACCCGTTCAGAGAGAACACTTATGACTCTCCTCCCTTCAGTACCTAGCAACTGCATTCAGTCCAAACCTAAACAGGAAATGCTGAGGATGTGAGAGCTCGGCGGTTGCGGTGGAAACCAGATGCTGATGTAGCTGCTCAGATTATCGTGCTCTCGTGTTGATTCAAGGATAAGTCTGGTGAGATTCCATGCGTTCCTTTTGGTCACACGTCCCACCAAAAGAATAAAACCACTGGTGTCTGAGTGGACGAGCAGCAGCAGCAGCAGCATCAGCAGCTCGTTCCTCCACCTGATGGAGCTCCACACGTTCACCGCCCACATCCCCGATCAGAGCATTTAGATGTTTTTTCATCTCTAAGAACATAAGCATGTAGTTCAAGAGGTTTTATAGTTGATTAACATTAACATTGGCCTGCTAATAATACTCTATAAGTCTTATTGACTTCTTTCATGTGCTCATGACCTGATGTTTAAAAAAATACTCGGTCTTGTGCCTCCACCCCGCGCAAATGTTTTATTAGATTATTCGACAGAGATGATACATGTGGGCATCGTCACATTTTGATCGAATCAAACCCACGCTCTGATTGCAGGATATCCTCGTCCCCTGGTTAGACTTATGCTGATTAAAACTGACACACACACACACACACACACACACACACACACACACACACAAGAAAATGTTATTTTATGTTTTTAAAGAAAAACTGATAATAAGGATTCAGGACTCTTCATCGGTCACCATTATCAGCATCTAACGCAGTTTTCAGTCCGTTGTTGCTCTAAATAAGTGCGTGAGCAGGATTGTGCTACAGACTGATAAACAACAACAGCAATACGAGAAATAATTGTCATTAAAAACACCTTTTCATTCAAATTTATACCACCTATTTAAACCTGGGAGGATATTATGATGAGCTGGTGTTAGAAAAGACTGAAATAGTCTTCAAACAGTTCCATCCATCATCACGTCTTCCTCCCATCTGAACTCTAGTCAAAAATAATTCAGCATTTCTGCCCTTTTTATTCTGAAAAACAAGTTCTAAATGTAAATGGAGATAATCGACCAATCATTTAAAGCGAAGGCATGTATCATCATCATCATCATCATCATAATCATAATCAAAGATGTGATTTATTTACTAAACTTTTACGTACGGTGTGATACGTACGACGAAGATTGTCTGTAAAATGAGTGGCTGAATAGCAGCTTAATGAGGGGATAGAAAAGGCGCCTGGTGATGAAGACGGCCGCAACCTCAGACACTGTTACCGCTGTCAGAACGTTGTTCCATGGTTGTGAGGATGAACAGGAAGGAGATGAGGGGGAATGTGATGAGGAGGAATGAGATGAGGAAGAATGATGTGATGAGGAAGGAGTTGAAGAATGACGTGATGAGGAATGAGGTGAGGAGTAATGAGGTGAGGAAGAATGATGTGATGAGGAATGAGGTGGGAATTAATGAGGTGAGGAAGAATGATGTGATGAGGAAGGAGTTGAGGAAGAAAGAGATGAGGAATGAGATGAGGAGGAATGAGATGAGGAAGAATGACATGAGGAAGAACGAGGTGAGGAAAAATAATGTGAAGAGGAAGAATGAGATGAGGTTGAATAAGATGAGGAAGAATGAAGTGATCTCAAACAGGCACTATGGATGTTTGGGAGCTGAAGCTTTTATATTTATATTGATGATTCCTCTATTTTTTGACGAAGCAGTTTTTGTTTCTTGGTAACAAGTTATTTTAATATTTTCCACATTTTCTGTCCTTTATCAAGAAAATTAGCTTCTTGTTTTTTTTGACTGCTGCTTTTTTGACAAAATAATTTTAAGACCTCAGTAGGAAATGTAGTGGGAATATTTCACCATTGTTTGGCAAGTATAAACTAATGAATAACAATTTCTTTTAACATTGTTTTAGGTTTCTGTGCACATCAAATTGTGCAATAAAGTTTTTTTCATTTGTAAGGTTGATAACATTTTCCAGCCGATTAGTTAACCACGTTTGTTTTGTTTCTATTTGTTCTTTCCTCTTCCTTGCAGTAAACAGTATTTATTTGATTTTCAGTGCAATGAGTGTGTGTTTGTGAGTGTGTGTGTTTGTTTGTGTGTGTGTGTGTGTGTGTGTTTTTTTGTTTGTGTGTGTTTGTGTTTGTGCGTAATATGTTGTAGAAAAGTATGCAGGTATGCTCCTTTAAGGTGACAGACTTGCGGACTGTTGTCATGGTTACCTGTGGGCTGCTGCCACGCTGTGTGCCTGCATAGAAATAAAACACACAAAAGAGGACCGTTTCTGGGAATCCGTGTTCCTCTGTTTGCGTCAGTTGGAGAGAGAGGAAGAGGAGAGGAGGCTCACACCTTGTGTGTTCCACTGAGCGGATGTCATAATGGCGACAGGATCACGTGACGGGGGAGGAGCCGTCGCACAGCGCTGTCGTCCTCCTCCGTCTCATCCCTCAGTCGATTAGTCCTGGCCGGGATTGGTGTTTCTGAGCGGAGCTAAGTGCTGCTCTTCCTGCTGTCTCTAAGGGGAGGGGAGGGCTGTGACACACACCCTCCCACCCACCCACCCACCCACTTTTTATCTCCTCTGTTGTGCACACACACCTCGCCTTGCACTCCGGTCTCCCTTACATCATCATGCAGTGCAAACACATGAGCCGCCGGTGCACACAGGCTGAAGGGTGCTCTCTGCTGCTGCGTGACACCCATAGGGTGACGGGCTGCGCAGCCGAGCCCACCGCCCACAGAACAGACGCCCATTCTGACACACGTTGAAGACGCTCCCTGAGTCCAAACAGGAGTAGAGAACCTGTGGAAGTGTCTCCTTTCTAAGGGAATGCCGTTTTTAAAATCTTCTTTTTTTGCCGGAGAAGAAGACAGTGGGAGTTTTTTTTTTTCCGGTCATTCTGTCTGCTCTGACTCTGAGGACACCCAGACTTTGTTTGTGTGAGTAAACAAAGTGATCGAACTCTGAACGTGTTTTCTGCCGCTTTCCTGCGTCTATGTGCCAAAGTACGCTCGGGCCCGCGGACCGCTCCACATGCTTCAGATGGTTCGAACCCTAGCCCAGTTCAGCATTGCTCTGGAGGAGATGAATGAGAATGAAGAGAACGCTGGCGACGAAGGAGGCGGAGGAGAGAGAGATGGAGGAGGAGGAGGAGGAAGAAGAAGAAGAGGAGGAGGAGTGGTGGTGGACAGAGATGCTGCGGATCAGTTCAGGAATAACAACCGGAATGGGAACTTGAATGGACAATGTTCCGGAAGCCCAAACGGAGAGGTAGAATAGTCTTTTCTTCTCCTTTGTGTAACCATGTGTGTGTTTTATGTCTCACACCTACGCCGCAGGTTTTAGGCTATTCTCCTGAACATCCTGTTAAAATTCTGATTTCTTTTTACCGTTTATTTCTGTTTTGTTTTCCCACGTTTCCTTCAGTTTCTTCTTTCTGATCCGTCCGTCTGTCCTGGATCGCGTCCCTTTCTTCAGATCCTCCTCCCTCCGTCTCGGCGTTAATGAATTAGAACTGAATGAATGGCCTCCCGTCACAAAGTCCCTGAAGTCCCAGTTTTTGTCTGTCATCCTGCGCTCATTTCCCACTGCTTCCATCCTTTCTGCGGCCGTTTTTAAGGTGCAGCTCCCAGCCTGTCGTTTCTGCGTGTTGGTGCTGGACCTCATCTTCCAGTAATGTGAATTTCATCCACCCACATTTGTCTGCATGATCTCAACAGAGGCTGTAGTTTTCCTCATCTCGCAACCCGACCTGTTGATTCACCGCCGTGCCTAGTAGTTTATTTTATCCAAAGACAGAGCTGAACACAAAAATGGTTAAATGGGGTAAACGGTCTTAAGTCTCACCCTCATCTTCATTAATTTAATCAGGTTAGGTTAAGTCTCGTTTGGTTACATTTGTCTTTCACAAGAACCACCGGGCCCTGGACACACATTTTAAAAATGCCACGGATAAAACGTGTTATACAACACATTCACTATAAAACAACGAGAGATGTTCGAACGTTGTGACCTCGTACGAAAAACCAGAACACGTCTCCATCGCCACATCCCTCATGAACTTACCAACTGATGCAAGTCCAATTATAGTTTCTCACATAAATCAAAAATGGTTATGAATATTATGGAATCCTCAGTGACGCCACTGCCGCCATAGATTGTTCATATTAACGCGATACATTTTTTTTTTACACACATAGACCTAAGTGTGAGGTAGAACTGGAGTGATTTTAGCAAAGGTCGGTTGAACATTTCCGCCAGTAGGGGGAGCTTTTCAGAACATACATTCTCAACTATTGGTCTGATTTAGTCCAAATTTGGTCTATATGACCCGAATTGAGATCTGTCGTGAATATACATAATTAATACACTAATTATTCCTATTTTATTCACCAGGGGGAGCTTATATTTACATTTAAAAAAAAAAAACGCTGTTTTTCTGAGATTAATTGCTTGTACAATGCAGGGGACTGGGGGCTTTTTGGGGGATATACCCTTGCTGTCATGGATGACATTCATCGACACGATGAGGAGGAGTCAGCATTGATTAATATAGAGAGAGAGAGAGAGAGAGAGCTGGTCATCAATGGTGAGAAGGCGGAGCCATCTCTGCCCTGGAAAAGACATTTAGAGACTTCATCTAGAAACGGAAGCCTGCTTTCAGATGAAAGAAGCCCACTGAAGGCAGAAGTAGCCCCCCCCCTCCCCCGCATTTGATGTGAAAATGAATCAGCGTGTTCCATAGAGGTGATTGGATGGATAGAAGAAGAGAAGGATGATGTTTTGTCTTTGGACTCAGTGGCAGCCTGTTGTTGCTTCCGCCGGGCCGAATCCAGGTGACTCACCGAGGCGGGGGGGGCGGCGGCGGCGGCGTGTGACCAGAGCGCTTAGATGAGCGGAATGCGATGCTTCTGTCGGTCTTCTCCAGTAGACAGGATGGATGTTTGGCAGGTTGAATATTTGGATTTTTCCATATTCTGCTATAATTGAAATGTATTTTTTTGTGTTTTCAGTCATTTATCAAACAAATTTGAGGATTTGCTGCTTTTTTTCTTTCTTTTTTGTCATTTATCGCAGTAGACAAAGAGTTTTTTTTCTGTTTTGGACTGCTGGGTTCTCACTTCAGATTCATATTCAGCGTCCAGACGGGATTGTGGTGTGAAGGTCGATTTATTAACTTAACAAAACAAAAGTTTCTTATATGAATGAATGTTTTACATCCAGGAGACTGTAGAACAGGGTAAAATAGAATCCATTTTAATGGATTATTAAATAAATGGATTAAAAAACTCTTAAATCTCTATCTTTGAAGAGAGAATGGAGCCGCTGGACCTCAGTAGGTCAGAGGTTCGATTCCGGCCTTGGAGGCGTCCATGCGACAAATTTTCTGCTTCACAGGGACGGGTCAGATCCACAGAACCATTTCACTGTGTATGCCTGTATGTGATTAACTATTATATAGGGCATTTATTAGTCAAATATCTTAGGCACGCTAGGGGCCAAGAACAGAGCCCTGTTCTTGGCCCCTGGATCATATTATAAACAGATTCAGTCACGTTTTTCAGGAAGAAATAGAGACTCAAAATGTGTTTAATCAAACAGATAATGGATTATTTTAAGAAGGAATTTTTTTCTTATATGAGTCTATACCAGTGAAAGAGGTCATGTGACCAGATGGAGACCCGTTCACTTCACGACGATGAGTAGGAGGATAAAGTTATTCAGGAAGTGCAGGCACTCAGCTGTGGTTATTTATATATGACACATCTTCATAGTGAAAAGGCTGATTCCACCAATGTTTGTCTTTTGTTTTTTTTTGGGGGGGGGGTCAGGGTTTGCGTGGGACGTGTCATCTTCAGATGAGTTCTGTTTTTGCTTTACATGTTTTTCTCACCAGAAGACGGAACAGCAGAAATAAACTGCATCAAACACAATCTCCACGTTTGCCGTCTGTAATCGTCCTTGAGCACCTGAAAGCGGCCGCAGGTGAAACGTCCGCCGTCTGTAAGGCGGCGCTCCACTTTAAGGTCACAGAGAGAAAGAAAACCATCTTACGAAAAAATGTGTGATAGCAGAAAATTGAAAGCAGCTGCAGTTCTTACACAGTATGATTGGAAACTTGAGTGCTTTGTTGGAATATACGTCTTTTTGAAATTATAGGAAACAGGTGTTGGTTAAAGAGCAGAAGTTATTAACAAGGAGGATGTTTTAACTTTGGTTTATTGGTTTATATAAGATATATACAAGATGGATCTCCTCAAGTGAATCCAAATTCACCAAATTTGGATTATATTGGACTATCAGTCAGGAATGTATGACCGGAAACATTTTTTTTTTTCTCTCCCAAAAAAGCTCCCCCTAGTGAGTAAAATATGAACTACTGGAATACAAAACAATAATTACCAGGTGGATCTCCTTGAACGGATTCATATTAACCAAATTTGTGCTAAATCGGACCAACTGTTGAGAAGTTATAGCCGTAAAACTCTTGAAGATAAAGCTCCCCCTAGTGCTGGCAATGTACAACTGATCTTTCCTAAAATCAATCCAGTTCTTCCTCGTACTAAGGTCTACGTGGGTATGAAATTCGAAAATGATACATGAAGTAGTGTTTGAGTTATATCTGGAAAATAGTGTGTTTGCTGTTTCATTCAACTTTTTTTGAGTTATCGGGTTCAAGAAGAATCTGTGGCAGCGGCGATGACGGTTCCGTAACATACCCGACTTTTTCCGCGATACAATAAACTGCAACATAAAAGCCCCAGAAGAAGACCTGCACCACAACGTCATGTAAGAAAAGAAGTGATCGCTTTCTCGGTGGGCTCTGGACTGCGGAGCTGCTGAATGCTCTGCTAACGACAGCAGTGGTGATGAAGGATGACGGCGTTCTCTGAGTCACAAACACATCATGAATGCTGCAGCGTGAAACTAGAGTAACAGATGTCGGACCACCGGCGCGCCGACTCGGACCCTGTTGTCTTTAGCGCGATGGTGCAACGTTTGGAATGTGTGAGGAATGTCCCAAACCCTTATTTTATTGATCCCCAGTGACGGCACCGCCATCAGGACACCAGAACTCACAGGGATGTGAGAACATGCTGGACTCACACACACAGACTCACACACAAAACACACACACACACACACACACACAGACTCACACACAAAACACACACACACACACACACAGACTCACACACAAAACACACACACACACACACACACACACAGACTCACACACAAAACACACACACAGACTCACACACACACACACACACACACACACAGACTCACACACACACACACACACACACACACACACAGACTCACACACACACACAGACTCACACACACAGACTCACAAACACATACACAGTCTCAAACACACACACAGACTCACACACACAGACTCACACACACAGACTCACACACACAGACTCACACACACAGACTCACACATACACACAAACACATACACACACACAAACACAGACTCACACACACAAACACAGACTCACACACACACACAGACTCACACACACATACACAGTCTCAAACACACACACAGACTCACACACACAGACTCACACACACAGACTCACACACGCACACACACACACACACACAAAACACACACAGAGACTCACACACACACACAGACTCACGCACACACACATACACAGACTCACAGAGACTCACACACACACAAACAAACACAGACTCACACACACACACAGAATCACACACTCACACAGACCCACACGCACACAGAAACACAGACACTCACACACACGCAGACATATACACACAAACACACACACACACACTCACGCAGACACCCATACATACACATACACGCACCCACACAGACACTCACACACACGCACATAGAAACACACACACCTACAAACACACACACAGAAACACACACACACAGACACTCACACACACACAGACATATACCCACACACACACACTCGCTCAGGCAGTCAGCTATGGCTCATATTTCAGTCCAACATTTTTTGGCAGCATGATAAGCGTGTCAGAAAACATCACTATTATAACGATGTATCATATTATTATAATATTGTTATTGGGGCCGAAAAGGTCAGGAACTTTAAAAAAAAAAAGAAGAATAGATCTCTCCTCAGAAATAAATCACACCGTATTTCCCTTTGAAGCCTTTGTCCCTGTGAGGTGACAGAACTTCTCAATTATTCAGCCCCCTTCCTCTGGAACGCCAGAGCTAAACACATCATCTTCAAATCTCGGCTCAAGACGCAGGGATTTGAATCTGTATCATAGTGTTATAGTAAAGTATAGTCCTGCATTTAAGCTGTTTAATTCACATTTGAATGTCTGATTTTGATTCCAATTTTAACATTTTTTTCCCCCAAAAAGTGAAAATTTATTCGTCCCATGAATAAATTGTATTATTATTCTGCATGCGGACTCTTTCTTCTAAGTTACATCAAAAGTCGTTTTGCATTACGGACAAAACTCGCCTCAGCCTGGACTGAGATGGTCTGGGCCTCAGCGTTCTGCTGTGACCAATCAGCGGCTGGAGTTGCTATGGAAACCCTGCTCGCAAAATGAAATGAACATTCCTCGCATTATTTCACCGTGTTCTGCTGCGTGTTTCGAATCTAATACGGAGAACACGGGGGTTCTCCTGCCTCACGGTACCACCTTCACAGACGCCTTGTTCCCAGAATGCATCAGCAGCAGCTGAGCGACTTCTTAAAGATCTCCCATTTGACCTGCGGCGTAATGAAATGAATGGATTGTAGATGTTTGTTTGGTCGAGAGAATGGATCTGCATTCATTAGTTTGATTACTATAAATGACGATTCATTTGCAAGAGCCGTGCATTGTGTTCCTGTTTGGAGGGCAGTGTGTGTGTGTGTGTGTGTGTGTGTTGTACTACACGCTCTGTACACTACACAACACTTAGACACTGTAGAAGGAAGAAGGAACCAGGAAGATATATATTTAAACATGCAGTACTGTTTTTATCTGGGAGGCTGACACCATTTATTAGTCTACCAACATTAGTATCATATATATATATATATACAGATTATAATCCATTAATAATTGATTGATGACTTTTAAGATAGTGAATTTGGTTGGAGAGTTCCCAATCTATAATTTCTACAAAGTTATTCTCTATACTTGGATGCTTGTGCTGATGGTCACAGGTCCAGTTGTGGTGGGACCGGACCTTCGACTGTCTTTGGTTATAGCAGGAGGGACACACATATAAGTAGAGGGTGTTGTTAAAGTGTGGACCTCCATAAGGAGAATGTATGACTCCTGCTAGTAGTTGAGCTTCTTTCAGTCAGAGGTCATGACCAGCCAATCAGAAGAAGAGTGAGGCGGTTCAGGGCGGCACCATGACCCAAAATTAAAATACAGAATCAACTCTACCTTCTGGATCAGCCTCATTATCAAACCACTTGTTCCACTCCTCTCCGGAACCCAACTTTACACACACACACACACACACACACACACACACACACACACACACACACACACACACAGAGATCCACTGAACACCATTTATGTAAGCTATAATTAAACTTACACATAAAGAGAAACACAAAATGAATTCTAGAATAGAAATGTAGTCAGCCAAATCTTTAGAAACCGTGTGCTGCAGCCGCCCGCTGTGAACATTCTGTTATTATAAATGGACGGTGCTGTGGTCTTCAGTGGTTCCCTCTGCTGAAATGCTTCTCTGCAAACTCTCTGCTCCGGTTTAGGAGGCAGGTTTTCCACTTCAACTCATGTACTCTCTCCACAACACACACACACACATACACACATTCCAACATCCACACTCAACCTTTCACCCTTGGGTGGTACCCCACAGCGCCCCTGGGATCCATTCAGATGCCAGACACTAAACATAGCCTTTCTGGGAAGTCATTGTTACGGTTATTTATAGGGCACAGTGGTGCTGAGGTGTGTGTGTGTGTGTGACTGTATGTGTGTGTGTTTGTGTCTGAATGTGTGTGTGTGTGACTGTACATGTGTGTGTGACTGTATGTGTGTGTGTTTGTGTCTGAATCTGTGTGTGTGTGACTGTATGTGTGTGTTTGTGTCTGAATGTGTGTGTGTGTGACTGTACGTGTGTGTGACTGTACGTGTGTGTGTGTGACTGTACATGTGTGTGTGTGACTATGTGTGTGTGTTTGTGTCTGAATGTGTGTGTGTGTGTGTGACTGTACGTGTGTGTGACTGTACGTGTGTGTGTGTGACTGTACATGTGTGTGTGTGACTGTATGTGTGTGTGTGACTATGTGTGTGTGTGACTGTACATGTGTGTGTGTGACTGTACGTGTGTGTGTTTGTGACTGTACGTGTGTGTGTTTGTGTCTGAATGTGTGTGTGTGACTGTACATGTGTGTGTGTGACTGTACGTGTGTGTGTTTGTGTCTGAATGTGTGTGTGTGTGACTGTATGTGTGTGTGTCTGAATGTGTGTGTTTGTGTGACTGTGTGTGTGTGTCTGAATGTGTGTGTGTGACTGTATGTGTTTGTGTCTGAATGTGTGTGTTTGTGTGACTGTGTGTGTGTGTGTGAGTGACTGTATGTGTGTGTGTTTAACAAAAGAGCGAGGGAGAGACAGACTTTATGGTATTCACTATAAGTTTTTGCCTTTGGCTCCTGCTGATATTTTTAAGTCCTGATATTCACACGAGTATTTTGCCTGAGATCAGACGACAGATTTTCCATGATGACACTTCTTTACACTCCCACCTCACTCCTTGCGGAGAATCGACGCAACAAGTAGTTAGTAAATAATAGTAGACTGATTTGATCGCTCGCTGGTGTCTAATGCCATGTTTCACGTGTTTGTTGAGCAGGAATTATTCGCCGTTTCTCATTTTCTAAGTTCTTCTACTTGCTGTTTAAATCTCCTGGTTGTCACAAATACTCTGTCATCAAACTGTCCGACCCGCTCTGCCACCTCACCAACGACCGGGTGCTGAAACACACACACACACACACACACACAGAGTTATATACAGTACACACACACACACATAGCTACACATGCAAACACACACAGTTACTCACACACACACACCGTCACACACACACTTATGCATTCACACATGTTCACGGTGTTACGCACAGTCACACATACACATACAGTCATACACACACACGCACACACACACACGCTCACTCACTCATATAAAAAAATGGACTGAATACGTTTGAACTAACTAGAAGTTTGTGATTTAAGAACCTTCTACAACTAGAACTCAGTTTTCACTTGTTGCCACTAAAATAAGTCGAGACATCTTCTGTAAGATTTCATTTGAACCTCCTCTTTTTAAATTTAACACGTCATCCACAGATTAGTGTTCATCACAGTTTGGGTTAAAACATGAACTTAATGTTTCTGGGTCTGATGAGGAAGAATCAGCTCTCATGCTTTTCTCCTTGAATGCTGGATTCTCTCTCTCCTGTTTGTGTCGTAGCAGCTCCTTCTCATAAATCCATGAGTCACTGCCAGAATCCCTGAGTCATCCTTTGTTTCTGTGGCCTCTCTGACCCCCCGTCCGCTCCCATTTGTCGGATATGATACAGGAGTAGATGAAAATCCCAGAAACTGAAGCAATTTCTTTTTTTTTTTATTTTACTTTCCACTTCAGCATCATCAATTATAGATAAAAATGATCCACGGGGACATGATGTCCAACTGTGCGCGGGCAAAATAAACACAAATCTTATGAATGTTTCCACAAAGCATCTCAGACAGGTCCAATCAGGACACGCTGGACCTCTCTGTGTCAGCTGGGATAGGCTCCAGCCCCCCGAACGACCCTGTGAGGATAAGCAGGTGTAGACATCGTGTGGTTTGATGGAAAAATGACCATATAAAGAGAAGCTTCAGAGATTTTCTTCTTCTTCCTCCCCATCCTCTTCCTCCTGTCCCGCTTTTATGACTGCTGGGAATCTCGTCTTAATATCAACAACGTTAAAAGATATTTCTGTCCATCACAATATTAATACCGGCCTCGCATGTTTTGAGGTCGGACTCTGTGACATTAGAAGTCTGTTTGCTCTGAACCAGACCCACTCTCCGCCTGGAGGCTGTTTAAACTTTGTTCTGGTCCAGCCTGATGGAGGAGATACGGACGACAGACACGTTCATGGAGCCTCAAACATCAGAGCCTCAAACTTCCTCCTCCTCCTCCTCATCAGAACCCACTCCTGCAGCCTTGCACAAACCGTTTCACAGACGATGATGTCGTTTTAGTTCCTACAAGTCTTTAGGGTTTTATGCTTTGAATAAACCCATCAGCCATAACATTAGAACCACCTGCCTAATATTGTGTGGGTCCACTTTTTGAAGCCAGAACAGCTCTGCGCTGTCTGATCGGACACCTGTCTTATCAGAACCAGTCACCACTTTTTCAGCAATTTGTGCTGCATTGGCGCTTCTGTATGCCAGCCTTGGTCCCCCCCCCCCGCATTGATGAGCCTCGGGTCGGTATGACTCCACTTTGACCGGGAACACCCAACAACACGATCCTATTCAAAGTCGCTCAGATTCTCACGTTTGCCCATATTTCCTGCTTCCAACATCATGTCCAAGACAAAATGTTCCCTTACTGCTTAATGTGTCCCGCCCACCCAAAGGTGCCACTGTAACGAGATAATCAGTGTTATCCTGACTTCACCGGTCAGTGGTTATAATGATATGGCTGATCAGTGTGTATGTGTGTCCACTATGAAACTGCCAGTAGAGTCTTTAAACGACCGGACTGAGATACGTTACAGAAAAATTTTCATTTTTCTTTTCTTTTTTTTTTTTTTTTCTTCATCAGTCCTTCGATGAAGAGATTTGATTTCTCTCGATGGACAAACACGATTATTTCTAAAAGGATTTAGACCCAAGAGTGATATGCCAAGGGTGGTGAAGGGAGTGTGTGTGTGAGATGTGTTTGGGTTTTTATGTTGAATCAATGCGTGAGGAGGTTTGAAACTGAATGCAGCGATGAGTGACGGTCTTCATCTGTCTTTTGCAGGACATGAGGAAACACGTCATGATGACCCTGTTGGACACGGAGCAGTCATACGTGGAGTCACTACGCTCTCTCATTCAGGTAACACACACACACACACACACACACACACACACACACACATAAACAAATGCGTTCATGTTGAAATGAGAGGTGAAGAACCAGAGTCTTCCTCTCGTGAGCTGCTCTCAAACCCTCATCACAACTGGTCAGTCCATAAAGATGTTTGAGAAGAACTTCAGTCAAATCCCCACTTGTCACCCAGACCCCGGCTGTTTGCAAAGTAATTACAAAAAAAAGCCTTTTTTATAATAATAATAATAATAAGAAGAAGAAATAGAAAAAAATAACCTTAAGTCAAGAAATTAATTTAAAAAAATATATATATATATATATTTAAAATAATATTATTGATAAAAAATTTAAAAATAAAGTCAAGAAATAAATAAAAATAAATAAAAGTAATTATAATAGAGTAAAAAAAGTCAAATGTAATAATCATAAAAAGTAAAATACAGTAAATAAATAAATTAAAAATAAATAAATTAATTAAAATAATATTAATAATAAAAATAGTGGAGGAAAAAAAAGTCCAGAAATGAATTTAAAATAAATTTAAAAAAAAAAGAATAATAAAAATTGAAAAAGAAAAAGTCAAGAAATTAAAAAATAAAAATGTTTTAATGCCAATTTAAATTTCTCAGCACAATTTCTCTAACAAATTTAATTTTAAATTTCCACATTAAACACAGCATATTATTTTTAATGTAGTCTCTGCAGTCTCAAAACGATTCAACCTCCATACTAGAATCCTTCATCAGAGCAGACGTCTGCGGCTGGGATGTTTGTGAAAGCAGGGTTTCAAATCTTCTTTTTATTCAGTTGAGACCTGAAATTAATCCCGCGTCTGAACTCCACCGCTGCCGACACAAAAGCCCAGGACAAGTTGGCTCAAGGAGAACCTCTAGATGAGCCAGAGCTGCTTTTAGATGCTAACCTCTGCAACAATGAGACCTAACGGTGTCTTGTGAGGCGAAGAATGGAGCAGGTGCTGAGAAGAACACTTGACCTACTGTGAGACGTGGCGGCGGCGTTGAAAATCTATGGCGGGACTTGAAGAAGCAACTGCAGCACGAAAGCTGGGGAATATTACAGACCCTCAGGCCTTTGTCCACCAGGAATGGGCTAAGATTCCTCAGCATGAAGCTGGTGTCAGAGCAGCTAAAGAGCTGGACCCGTATGTTGTTCCGGGTTTGAATCGTTTTCAAACTGCAGTCGTCAGTGAAAGGAGAGAAAACCCCAGAAAATCTGCTGCATGTAGAGATTTACACTGTTCTTTGGAGATGTGTTTGTGAAATAAAACACTTCATCCAACCAGGTTGAATATTTTAGCTTTAACTACGGACTCATTCAGGCACGCACACACACACACACGCACACACACGCACACACACACACACACTCCGAGTGTTACATACAGAATCCTGGATTCACAGATTGCTGATAGCATGGATAACAAGCTGTTATGTAATCCACTCAGTGCCATTGATCCTGTCAGGTTAATCTTCTAACCACATCGCATCTCACCAACCTCAGCATTATCGTCCTACACACACACACACACACACACACACACACACACACAGACCACGCACCTATATCCTGCTCTTGTCTCCTCCTCCCACACCTGACTAACCTTTATTCCAAACCTGATGAGTAATTCTGACATTTAATTTTTTTTATTATTTGTTAACCCGGTTAGTTCCGTCCTGGTCTGGACCCTCTAGAAAAAAAAAGGTTAATCTGTGAGATGCTTTTTAAAAAAAAGGTAAACAAAAGTAAAATAAAGACATTATCATTATCCCTGTCTGTCACACACTCCTCTCACCTCCACTACCCATGATCCCTCTGTCGCCAGTTGTGTGTGGGCGACCTGTGTGTGTGTGTGTGTGTGTGTGTGTGTGTGGCCTCACAGTGAATATTCCTGGGCAGTGTTCCCATGGTGACAGGCAAAATCAGTGTTACCACAGTGACTACAGTAAAGGAGACTGTCAGATGTTCTTCATCAGCAGCTTCATCATCTTCACGCAGCAGCCCTGCAGCCTGAAGTTAAAATCAGACTTTAAAAATGTCCCTGTTTAACACGGATTAGACAGAAAGTGTTATTTGTCTGTTATACGAATAATTAATGAATTAATGAATGAATGATTTTTTTTGTTATTTTTGATCAAATCAGATTTAATAATCTTGATCTTTCATAATAGATCCTTCTGTGCGTCCTTTATATTTCCATCCACCAGATGGCAGTAAAGAGTCAGACGTTTAGTTAACGATGGAGGAGGCCGTTTATAATGTATCTAATCTGAAATAAAGCAGAAATGTGACTGAATGTGATCCATCAGTGTCAGTTATATTCAAAGCACTAATTTTTTTTTGATGAAGGGCAGACTCCGAGCTGTTTATGATCTGAATACACAAAAAGTCTAATCCGATCCGAAGTCTAATCCCCGTTGACCTGTGGTGTCCCCCATGGCTCCATCCACGGCCCCTTACTCTTTAGCATATACATGCTCCCACTGGGTCACATTATAAACACATCACACAAAAAGAAATAGACACTCTAAATGTACATTAAAGGGTTAATATTGAGAACACACGTCCGACTCCCGACCCGCCCGAACTCCTGATTTAAAGATGAGTCACGGCGTGGAACCAAAAAAAAAAGAAGAAGTTAGGACGATTTTAGGAGCTCCTCTCTCATAAATAATTCATCTGGAAGTCATTAAGATTTCTGAAAGTCTTTCAGGAAGTCTCATCATCTTTGTTTCGTAGGTAACTGATCAGCGAGGACGTCTGGCCTCACTCTGAGATGAAGCCGAGTCACTGCTGCGGAGTCACTGCTGCAGAGTCACCGCTGCCTTCACAAACACACACATTAATTAGACCCATCAGACGGGGTTAGAGGTGGATGTGTGATGAAGCCCAGTAGAAAGCGTTTAAAAAACAGAACAAGCCTCACTAGATGTTTTTTGGCTTCCGGAGCTTCAAGGTCACATCAGTCCGGGTCCATTCTGGACAGCAAATTGGATTTTCCAAATCTCCCTCAGCTTTAATGGATTGCAGTTTGTGTGTCGGGCTTTCAGCCGTGTCTGAATGGACCCGAGTCCGACCGCCGGATCTACAAAAGCTTTTTTGTCACTGAGTGTGAGGTTACCTTGAGAGGAGACGGAAACTTAATTATAAGCTGGACAAGTTATGTGCGGATAAAGTGGCGTGAAATTATGCGCCGAAAAAAATCTTCACGTCAGGACTCGCGGCTTCGTTTGTCCGCCGCACGAGCGCCTGATTTCACGCCACATCATTCAGAATGTAATTACTAGCGACCATTTATGTGGAGATTTCAGGACGCCCTGACTTCTGCTACGTAGAAACACTGGAACATTCTCCTTCTGCAAAACCTGGAGCTGCAGAAGATGTCTGCCACCAAACTGGTGTTTCATCTGATCACTGACTTTAACCCTTTATTTTCCTGCTCAACTGTGTAGTTCAGCTCCTTTTTGAGTCTTTTCCTATTGAAAAGTGTTTCTGAACCTGTTAATAATTTGACCGAGTCGCAGCATGTATATACGGAAGAGAAAGGGGCCAAGGACTGAGCCCTGGGCGACACCATGTGTCAAAGGGGCCAGAGAGGAGGAGGATACAAAATAAAAATACATGCGAAATACTTAAAATATGCACATTCCCTTCTCTTTTTTTTAATCACTTTAAGGAGGCCCTCGGTTGTTGCATCATGACACCCAGGGTGAAACGCACGCTATGGTGATGTCACTTTAACTGGATCAGACTCATTCCAAATTAACCGGTTGGAACCCAGTCAGACCCAATCTGCTTAAATAAAAGGGGGTTTCTTACGCTGGGTTTAATAGAAATGTTTTTTTCCCTTATTGAAATTACACCAGAAAATTATACAAAGATATTAATGCAACAATGTTGATTTATAGCAAACTGCTCAGAATTTATTTAAATGTCAACCAGGACCTGCTATTAAGGCCTTAAAAATTAGTAACCAAAAAAAACAAGCCGGTTTCACCTTGAGTTCAAATTCAAAGCTGATTAGGAGGCTTTTAAACAGTTTGTGGTTACTTATGGGTTAAGTAATGGCACGTAATATCCTGACCCCGGATTCCTACAGGAGTCATGTGTTTGTCATCTGAGGTATGTGAGCAATCAACAAAAACATTATTCTCAATAATAGCAGATCAGATCTTTGTTTTGTCTGGAGAACTCAAGAATGAGAGGAACCACGGAAACCTTTCATCGCGATTCTGATCAGCCCACGAGAAGACGGGCCACTACTTCCCCGTATATATATAAATATATATATATATATAAATATATTTCTCTTTATTTTTATGTTTTTATGCAAATGCATCATCCAGACACATACATATGACAACAAATAAGAAATGAAGTCCATGTAGAAAAACTGTCAGTACCGTCAAGCCCCACCAGAGGGCAGCAGCCTGCATGTCGGCTAAAGTTTACTGTAAAAGTGATATAAATCTAAAGAAACTAATATATCCATCAGAGAAAAACACTAATTCCTTTTGGGAATATCAGACACTATATGTTAAAAGTGCTGTTTGTAAGTAAGAACTCAGAAGGGGTCAGTGATGCAGCGGCTCTCTTGTTTCCCTCAGGGCTACATGCGTCCTCTCAAGCAGCCGGACAGCGGCTCCATAGTGGACCCTCTGCTGGTGGACGAGATGTTTTACCAGATCCCAGAGATCCTGGAGCACCACGAACACTTCCTGGAGCAGGTCACGGGCTGCGTCGGACAGTGGCACGACAGACAGACGGTCGGACACATCCTCATCCAATCAGTGAGTAGGGATGATGAGCAGACATTATTGCTCTCTCCTCATCTTCATCATCATTTTTGTGTTTTTATTCTTTAGTTTTTGATGATGTTAGGTCTTATTTTGGACAGGTTGGGCATTTCTAGGTGGATTTTGTCATTTCAACCACAGATTTTATAATATTTGGCTTATATTCTGGAGCAGGCATCAAAAACTGTTCAACAAAACTTTCTACGTAGAAACAACCAGGCCCTACCAGGGACCAGGTTCTGCTCTGAAACGTTCAATGTTTGTATTTCTTTTGGTTTCCACGGTTACCGTATGAACTCGAGGGCTCATTCTGTTATTGTCTCAGATGAGGGTCTCTGAGGTATAACTCAAGAACAAACTTTCTGTACTCTACGTAATCTCTAACATTCTGGCAAACAGACCCCTGGTAGTCCGTGTCCAAACAGTCCCACCCAGGTAGAAAAATACATTGTGAAATTTCTGGAGTTCTAAGAAGCATTTACTTATTTGTTTCAATTACTTATTAATAACTGTCGTCAAATAAAATACACCCGTGGTTCTGGATCCAGATTATTTTATCCTCGTTCAGTCGTGGGATCAATCAGACGCTATAGGAGTTTGTTCTAGGGAGCGTGAAGGACAAAGTTCTGTTCAATGATTCTGAGCTTTTGGATCATATTTTCACACTTTCACCATCATTCACACTTTCAATCTACTCAAACAACGAGATATAACTAATCCCCCAGTGGTGACTGAACCTGAAGGTGGTCATGAGGAGAGATCTGAACGTTGAAGGGTAGGGGGTTCCAGAGGGAGGGGTTCTGTCTCCCCAGATCTGGTTCTAGGTCCTGAGTGGAGCGGAGGCAGCAGGGGTGTGGGGGTGGAGGTGAAGCGGGTGGGGTTCTGGTTTTATGGAGGGCTTTATGGGTGAGGAGAGAGACTTAAAACTGGATGTGTTGAGGGATTAAGATCCAGATTTTATGTTCAGTCATCCAAAAAGCACAATTCCTTTGTCACATGTTAAAAAAGACATAAATGCTGTTATTGTTAGGTATTAGTTATTATAAAACCACTAACTGACTCCTTAAAAAAAGAGCTTTTTATGAATTTGTCTCCTGCAGAACAAATCTACCTTCACTGTGGAGCGGAGCTTCAAGCTGAATGTAAATCGTAGCTTCAGCTTTTCTTTTTTTTTTTTTTAGAAAAAGATGCTCTCCAGTCGGACGATATTTTTGGTTCCCCTGTTTTGACCTCCTGATGGCCCACTCAAAACTTCCCATGACCCACGGGTGCCTCTAAAAGTAGGCTGAAAAACACTCCTCTCAAACATCCGTCTAAAGGCGGAGGCTACATGTCAGCTCTTCAGTCCTGGACAATGAAAGGATTTCTCCTCCGGCCTCTTTTAGAGACTCTTTACAGCAAACGTCGTCCGCGATTCATTTCTAGGAGATCAATATTTTTTCCTCGGAGCAGACTTCCGCCCAAGTCCACGCTTGCTTATATTATTGACCACAGAAGAAGTTCTCACTCTGCAGCCATGTTAATGTTTTTGTTCTCACACCCAGAGCTGATTCAGAAACTGAATCACTGCAGCAAGAAATTATTTCATTCATTTTTTTCAATTTATTTTTTTTTGACAGGATTTTATATCTGGAAACAATCGCAGATTATTGACGTATAAACTGTCTGATTTTATCCTCTGCCGTATCCGTTAAAAGGGAAATAGAACCTCCGCTCTGCTCAGAATGTTCTTCCTCCTCCGATTTCAAACCTGCAGCAGCCTCTGATGCTTTCAGGCCTCGTTGGCGCAGTAGGCAGCGCGTCAGTCTCATAATCTGAAGGTCGTGAGTTCGAGCCTCACACGGGGCATGTTCTTTTTTTTTTCCTTTTGTTTTAACAGACAGATGCTTTGAAGAGTTTTTTATTTCTATAGCTTCAAATCATTAGATTTCTGTGCAATTTCATTCATTTATTTATTTAAAAAGCTGGGAAAACTTCATTTTCAGTGTTTCCAAGGTTCATACTGGACGATGAATACGTACAACTTATCTCACCAGTAATAAAAGCAGACACGGCTAATCACTTAAATAAATCAACAACAAGTGACAATAAAATAAAACATAAAACTATTATGAACAATGAGAGCTGCCAATGATTAAGATTAGCTATTAATAATCATAATATTTTTAAATGTAATATTAATAACGTGTAGACTCTGCTGAGATAAATAATAATACTAAAAATAAACTTTATTTACACGGCACTTTTCAAAAACATGTCACAAAGTGTGTCCAAAGGTCGAAACATTATATTAAAACATTAAAATCAGTCAATCAAAATTGAAATAACGAAATAGCACAGAGAATGGGAATGAATAAAGATAAATAAATATATATAAATAAAATTTAAAAGAAAAGTTTTATGGCTCTTCCCGGATAATGACAACATTTTCTACTTTTGTACTGCTTTTTATTTCCCAACCATAAAAGAACAGACAAATAAATAGTTTCTCCGTCTGTCTGTCCATCTTTAATAATTGTTTAGTCTGGTCTTCATCTCTCAAACTGTACCCTCTAGATTCATCCTCGTATATTTGTTCTGCATAATACTTCAACAGGTTGTCGACATTGTTTTTGGGCGTGTCAGACAGTCAGACAGTCAGACAGTCTAACAGACAGTCAGACAGTCTAACAGACAGTCAGACAGTCAGACAGTCAGACAGTCTAACAGACAGTCAGACAGTCCGACAGACAGTCAGACAGTCAGACGTCGACTGCTTCAGGAAAGCTGAAAGTAGATCTGTCATTAATAATCTGACAGAAACTCCTTTAAAGGATCTGCTGGAGAAGAAAACTACATTTCACCCTCATGTAATAGTGATGATGCTGGGAATCATCATCCTCAGAGTCGATGATGGAGGAGATTTCTTTTTAAAGAGGATCAGGTCATTTTATATAAAAGGCTAGAATGTAGGTCGCCGTCTGCTGTCAGATTGGGTCACGTGTCGGTTGAGAGTTCTATAACAGACCTGATGATCCAACTGGTGACCTCAGACCCCCGGGTGGAGACCCTCTGTTGTCGAGGCTCAGGTCTAATGGTGAGCGTGTTGTTGCATTCAGGGCGCCACGGTGAAAAAGCAGCGACCTACGGGAGGAGATGAGCCTCGCTGAATCAGTGACTTCTTTTAATCACCTCTCAGAACACGTTTACATAGTCGCTTAAATGTGATGTCATCCTTTTCTGTCGTTGTATCCTCGTCTCTCGTTTTCTTGCTTTTAGTCGCCCAGCCATTCTTTTATTTATACACTGTGATGTCATCGTTTACTTTTTTTCCCTTTAAGTCCATTTCATATGTCTACTTTTCCTTTATTTCTATTTTTTTGTTATCATGAGCCTTCGGATGTCGATTTCTTATCATTTAATTGATTTATTTGATTTCTTCACTGTCTTCATGACCTTATTTAAACCTTCCCTAATCTCTATATTCTTGATTTTAAATATTTCTTTAAATTGTTTGATCTCACGAGTTTCTTGTTTTTGCCCCGTTTGTCAAAGTACGCTGTTAAGAGATGTTTTAAAATGCACTATAAAAATGTATCACCTCAAGTAATTGATTAATTATGAGGTGCATTGCGAGTTTCTTTCCTGTCATTAATCCGTAGATTCATCTGTAATATATAATAATCTCTGATATATAATTATGTGAGCAGCGGATCCCTCATTCCTGTTTACATAATAAGTTATTTCCCCTCTTAAGAAAACCATTAATCACCGTTACTTGATCAGAAGTTTCACACACAGTGAAAATAATATAAATGTGTCCTTCTGTTCTCCAGTTCTCCAAAGAGACTCTGGCTAATATGTATTCAGCCTACATTGACAACTTTCTCAACGCAAAAGACGCCGTGAGGATCGCCAAGGAGGCCAAACCGGCCTTTCACAAGTTTCTGGAGGTGAGTGTCGGAGTCAGGAGGTTCTGTTTGGGCCGAGCGGCTTCTCAGAGATTTAGGAGGATAAAAAAAATGCTGCTTAAAAGTCCTTCTAGGTCCAGAGTCGGAGATGACGGTTCGCATTTTGATTTGATGATGCGCTGTTTGAAGAACATTTTTCCTGTGTAAAGTAAACATTTTAATATGTATAGATAATTATTTGAAATGATAAACTAGAAAAAAAAATTTAAAATATATCTAATAATTTTTTTAAACAAAAATTGTAAAAAAAAAATAATTGTAAAACAAATTGTAAAAAATAATAATAAAAATATATTTTAGAAATTACATTTCTAAAATATGTTTATTTGTTGTGCTTATCCAGCCAGTTTTAATCTTCTTCTTTTTGAAGAAACTTTTTGTCTTTGAAAACCACAGATGATGAAGATGATGGAAACTTTGCAGCTGAGAAGCTATGTTGTGTTTTTTCAACAAAAACAGGATCATACTTTATATTTACCAAATTACCTGTGGACAGTTTCACGAGTCGGGTTTTCATGTTTCATTTGACAGTGAGGTCTTTTTTCTTAAATGCTAGCTGTTGGTGAGCGATGGAACACTCCCAAAACAAGGAACAAATAATAATTGTTCTATAATTGTTCTACTTAAATGTAACGTGTCCGGTTACATTTAATAGACCTGTTCTCCGTGAGGCTCTGCAACAAATAGACGCAGTGGAAATGTGACAATCAGCTGCAGATGTCTGCACAGACAGGAGCTGAGAATCAAACATGTAATCAGCAGGTCCCTGTCAGGTCCTCGTCCTGCTGAGGGTTCAGGCTGAGCAAAGTTTTCACAATGGAACCACATCGCCACAGTGTGGTTGGGAGCTGAACTGCAGCTTTTCAAATGCACCTAAAAGTGTGTCACGCAACCGTGGACAGAACTGTCTCTCCTCATCGAGACTTTGATTTGGTACTTCTGCTGATGGGCAGTGTAAATTTGCACATTAGCTAAATATTTATTTTCATGATACGCATTTGGATTTAACGTTTAAGTTTGAAAGGTTCAGTGTGTCAGATATGGGGTATTTAGGGGTATCTCTTTGAAATAATCAAGTATAATATTCATAACTAGGTATTTTTTGGGTACTTTCACCTGAAAGAAAAATATTTTTAGAATTCAAATTATTCCTTTTTTTTTTTTTTTTTTTGTTGTTACTAAGCGCTTTTGTAACAACAAAAGCGCTTTTGTTACTAAGCGCTTTTGTTGGAGTCAAGTGGTTTCAACTTGGCTCGGCCGCTAGCCTTTTTTCCTATTCAGGCGAGCCGAGTTGAATCCTCCAAAATGAGTTGAATCTTCAGCGAACCAAGTTGAATCCTTCAATACGAGTTGAATCTTCAGCGAGCCAAGTTGAATCTTCCAAAACGAGTTGAATCTTCAGCGAGCCAGGTTGAATCTTCCAAAACGAGTTGAATCCCCCAGAACGAGTTAAATCTTCAGCGAGCCAAGTTGAATCCTCCAAAATGAGTTGAATCCTCAGCGAGCCGAGTTGAATCCTCAGCGAGCCGAGTTGAATCCTCAGCGAGCCGAGATGAATCCTCAGCCAGCCGAGTTGAATCCTCAGCGAGCCGAGATGAATCCTCAGCCAGCCGAGTTGAATCCTCAGCGAGCCGAGATGAATCCTCAGCCAGCCGAGTTGAATACTCAAAATCGAGTTAAACCTTCAGCGAGCCGAGTTGAATCTTCCTGGCCACATTTTTTACATATAATATGTGTAAGTTCGTCAATACTGCTGCGTATATATATATGATTTATAAAATAAGTGACTTTAAAGATTTGGGACAACTTAAAGGTTTATAGACAATGGCTATAAATCTAATATATGGCTTTTAAAAACCAAATGTGTTTCTTTACAATCAGCAGCCATATTTCTCGTCATTACTGACTCCTCCTCCTCCCTCCTTCGTCCCGACAGCAAAGCATGCGTGAGAACAAGGAGAAACAGGCTCTGGGTGACTTGATGATCAAACCGGTCCAGAGGATTCCTCGATACGAGCTGATAGTGAAGGTGGGTTCATCATCCCGTCGTCTGCGCTCCTGTGTTTGGAGACGTGAAGCTCATGATGAATGTGTTGGTGCTGTTTGCTGAAGGACCTGCTCAAGCACACCCCAGAAGACCACCCGGACCACACGTACCTACTGGACGCCCAGAGGGACATCAAGCGATTGGCTGAGAAGATCAATAAGGGGCGTCGCTCTGCAGAGGAGGCAGAGCGGGAGGCCAGGGTCATCCAGGAGATTGAGGCCCACATAGAAGGAGTTGAACATGTGAGATATTTATGTTTCTACAGTACATGTGGTAAAGTCCACGGTTTTGGTGTGACATGGAGTCGTCGGTATGATGCAGTGTCCGTCTCGCCGTCCTCAGACGGACAGATAGACGGAGGGTTCTGGATTTTAAAAGATTTTCTCCATGAATTAGCCCGTTTTAACCACCAACTGTCACAACCAGACCGTATGTTCACCTGCTGGTCGCCTGATTGGTTGGTTGTTTGGTTTGTTGGCTACTTGATTGTTTGGTTGAGGTGTCAATAACGGTACGTAAATGCATATCTAAATCTGCCGTCAGCTTTAGTTTCCCGGTTCTTCAGGCTTTGGCGCAGTTGCTTAATTCCATCCCATCAAATCACGAGCTCTTATCTCTTTGTGTGTTTTAGATTCTGAACCCCCAGAGGAAGTTCTTAAGACAGGAGATGGTCATGGAGGCGGTAAGAAGCTCCGTGAATGGATGATAATCCTGACATTTTGACAGTGCGTACGTGACACAGTAAGAGTGGATCTTCCGTTTAACTGAGCTCTTCTTCTCTCTCTCCTCTCTCTGTAGAAGACGGTTGGTGGGAAGAAGGACCGCTCGCTCTTCCTCTTCAGTGATCTGATCATCTGCACAACTCTGAAGAGGAAGTCTGGCTCATTAAGACGGAGCTCCATGAGCCTGTGCGTGACAGACACACACACACACACACACACACGCACACACACAGACACACACACACAGACACACACACACACACACACGCACACACACACACACACACCACTATAATACAGTCTCCACGCCACACTGCCCCCTGGTGTTTAGCCGCAGACATGTTTTTGCCTCTCTCCTTACTCTCCTGCTTCCACAGATATTCTGCTGCGAGTTTGATTGACACCTCCAGCAAATACAAATTCCTCTGGAAGCTTCCGCTGGAAGAGGTGGAGGTGGTTAAAAGTAAGGCTCCCCGTTATGCCATCCTGAAGTTCATTTTTTAGTTCATAGTTGGAATCTGTTTATTTGTTACGATGCCGTTTGATTTTTTAATTGATCATCTCGCCGTCAGGTTCCAGTCAAGCAACAAACAAGGAGAGCATCCAGAAGATGATCAGTCGATTAGACGAGGATCTCAGCACCCTGGGTCAGATCAGCAAACTGTCTGAGAACCTCAGCTTCCCACACCAAGTACTGTGGAACCAACATCTACATGTTTTATGCATTTCCATCCTTCTTCTGTTCTGTGACATCATTGTCCTCTTCTCTCAGTCCCTGGACGAGGTGATAAAGGACCTGATGGCGTCGGTGCACAAGGAGCTCTCCGAGAAGCAGTCTCAGGCCTTCAGCATGACCTTCCTGCCCACCAAGCTGGAGTTCACCACCGCCTCTGCTGAGAGCAGCTTCGTCTTTGAGTTCTCCTCGCCCGACGCCCGCTGCAACTTTGAACAGGCCTTCGAAGAAGCCAAGAAGAAGCTCGGTCAGTGAAGGATCAACACCTGCAGGATTTATTATAGTTACCTATTAAACGCCCTTAACTCTTTTTGTGTTTAGCCATGAATAAGGACCAGTGGGACCCGGAGTTCCTGAAGGCCATTCCCATAATGAAGACGCGGAGTGGAATGCAGGTGACTCATCTTTACTTCGGATTTATCTCTACGCCATTTCAAACAGTTCTGACCTGCAGAGAAAAACACCTTTACACGCGTCTAATTCCTCTCCACTCATCTGTCGTTCTCTAGTTCTCATGCGCCTCTCCCAGCCACAGCTGTCCTGACAGCGGCTGCGAGGTGTGGGTGTGTAACAGCGACGGCTACGTGGGACAGGTGAGAAAATACACGTCAGCTCTTAAAGGGACAGTCACTATATTAGTGGTTACGGTACCACTTTGACAATAAGACTTATTATTAAAGATTTATAAATGGCATTAACTTAAGTTATTAACTTTTTACAAATCCTTAATAAGCTGCAATAACTTATTAGATATAAAGGCTATTAGAGACCTGCTGCCTGCCAAATAGTGAGCCCACTTATCTGTACTGCTAACTTGATCTTGCCAAATAGTGACCCACATTGATAAATGTATTATAAGCTGTTTCTAAACATTAACTAATGACTTATAAAGTGTTTACAGCCTAATTCATAACCTAATTATAAACCATTTATAAATACTTTATAATTGAAGTCTTTTTGTAAAGTGTAGCTAAAACATTTTTTCTGGAACAAATCTGATTTTAGAATTATATTCATATTGTTGATTAGCTGCCAAACTATTCTATACTATAGATAATCCTTTTTCCGTGCCACTGTGGGGACATTTCAGCGTGACAGCAATAAAGGGGAAGATGTTTTACTCGGGACAAGAAATGAGTAACACGGTGGAAAAATAAAAAAGCAGAACAATATAAACATGACAGAATGGAAACTATTTACTGTTGTACACTTTAAAGTATTGCACACAGTAGATGGTTTCACATTTTTTGTGGTATTGTAGAATTATTGCAGAGAGGAAAAAAATCTGTGGATTGATGGGGAAGGAAGGAATGATCTGGTTTTTGTTGCTCCTTCATACACCGCGGGCGGAGTAGCCACCCACTGCACCACCACAGGTTCAAGTGATGACACTGTTTTGATTCCAATTTGTTAGGGAAAGGTTTCATGATTCCGGAGTCATATTTGTGACGGTGCAGAGGTTAAACTGAGCTGCTCTGGCAGAGATGTTCACTCTCGGAGTCTAGACGAGTTAATAATATTTTCTAGTGCGGACAAAAAAATAAATAAAATATCCGATTTTGAATTCCTCCAACAGCTAAACTGATGTGATGACATCATTTGGTTCTCTCCAGGTGTGTCTGCTGAACATCAGAGATGAGCCCACAGTGGAGGCCTGTATCGCCGTCTGCTCGGCGAGGATCATATGCATCGCCGCCGTACCGGGACTGAAGGGAAGGTCAGTGAACGCAGACATGAACCTGGAAGTCTGACTCAGGTCTTCAACTCTCCTCTCCTTTCCTCCTGTTTTCTCTCCTCTCTTCTCTTCTCTTCTCCTTTCCTCACCTCTCCTCTCCTTTCCTATCCTCTCCTCTCATTTCCTCTCCTCTCGTTATCTCTCCTCGCCTCTCCTATCCCCTCCTCTCGTTTCCTCTCCTCTCGTTACCTCTCCTCGCCTCTCCTCTCCTCTGGTTACTGCTCCAAACCTCTGGTTACTGCGCCTCACCTCTCCTCTCCTCTCCTCTCCTCTCCTCTCCTCTCGTTACCTCTCCTATCCTCTCCTCTCGTTACCTCTCCTCTGGTTACTGCTCCTCACCTCTGGTTACTGCGCCTCACCTCTCCTCTCCTCTCGTTACCTCTCCTATCCTCTCCTCTCGTTACCTCTCCTATCCTCTCCTCTCCTCTCCTCTCCTCTCGTTACCTCTCCTATCCTCTCCTCTCGTTACCTCTCCTCGCCTCTCCGGCACGTTCATAATCATCTAGAATCAATTATTATCACGTCTAATCTGATGAATTACAACCAGACAGTATGCAGCATGAATCCATGACGATGAAGATGATGATGATAACAATAAACCACTCATCAAATCCAAGAACTTCTTTGAAACATCTCGTTCCAGTCTGTACAATATGAAGGCCATGAAACAAACGGTTCTGGTTGAGATGCAGTTTTTTTACTGCTATTACTAGTATGTTGCTAATATTACTGCGTTCTTCCTCTGTTATTAGGGAGCGTGGATCGGAGCCCACCCTCGGCCACACCTCTGCAGCCCCCGCTCACAACCAGCAGCAGCTCCACATATCTATCTCCCACTCCTCCCTGGAGCTGACGGAGCAGCCTGAAGGTCAGTCCATCCATGCTTTTAATTTGACGAGGTGACAGAGTTCCAGCTTTAAGACTAATTTATCATCCCTTCCTGTCCTCTATGAACTCACCTCTTCACTCATTTTATTTATGACTGCAGTTCTCTCTCATCTACATATGGATGAGTGGAATATAATTATGTATATGTGTCAATTTGAAGGCCCGGGGGCGGAGCTTGTTCCCTTTGACAGTGATGACACTGATGACGAGGATTCCCCCAGCCCGTCGTCCACGCTGCAGAGTCAGGCCAGTCACTCCACCATATCATCCAGCTATGGCAGTACGTACAAGCCCCCTCCCCCCTCATATCCAACTCATACATGTACACACCTCATACTTATACTCTCTCATTTCCCCATCCAAGATGACGAGGGTCCGGGCTCCAAGGACATGGCCACAGAGACGACCAGCAGTGAGGAAGAGCAGGAGTTCCCAGTGGCGAGCTCTTACAGAGCTCCAGGGATGATGGGGATGGGCGGAGGAGGACGCGCCCTCACAGAGAGCCCCATGGACGGTCGCGCCATGCGCCGCTCCTCCCGTGGGTCGTTCACCAGGGCGAGCCTGGAGGACCTGCTGAGCATCGACCCGGAGGCCTACCAGAGCTCGGTGTGGCTGGGCACCGAGGACGGATGGTGTGTTACATCAGCAGATATTTACCTTAAACCAAAACGGGATTTGGAAACACGGAGGTTTTCCGGCCTCTCAAATATCTTCCTTGCATGTTGATGCACTGATTTCATCTTTTAATCCCCTTTCATGTCTTTATGTTGCCGTTAGCATCCACGTCTACCAGTCCTCGGACAACATCCGAAACCGTAAGAACAGCATGAAGATGCAACACTCCGCCTCCATCCTCTGTGTGCTGTGAGTCTCCTTCTTGGCCCTTAGGATAAAGAATTCAAACAATAATACATGAATTTGTGATATATTAGGGGGAAGGGGGGATTCTGAAGAGAGTGGGTTTTTATGATCTGTCAGGTTTTGGAATCAACTTTCCTTCCGTCTGTTTACTCCTTTGTGTATTTAACGCACACCTGAAAGTCTCAAAGAAACATTTTTAGTCTTATTTCACACCTTCCACTCTTTATTTTTCGCTCTCTTTTATTTTGCCTCCTGAAGGTATTTGGACAACAAGGTGTTTGTGTCTTTGGCCAATGGAGAGGTGATAGTCTATCAGAGAGAAGCAGGTAAGCTGGCAGTGTGGTGTGAGCGGCTAAAAAACAACCATTGTCAGCGTGTTTCTGATCCATTCCTTTTGTAGATGTATGCATTTTTTTTTTTTTATCTCTGTGACATTTCATCTAAATTGCCTCTACCACACATCCATGTTGGTCTGCAGCTGTCACTCAAAACTAACGCTACATCCTCTGCTCCTACACACAGAAGTTATGATAAGATATAAACTGCTATATCATGCTACAACACGGTCTGGGTAACAGCACCACCTGTGTTTGTGTTCTCTTTCCCCCTCATGTGAATCTCCAGGTAGTTTCTGGGACCCCCAGTCTTCCCAAACGTTAGTCCTGGGCACGCCAAGTAGCCCCGTCACCAAAATGGTTCCGGTGGGAGGAAAGCTGTGGTGTGGCTCACAGAACAGAGTCCTGATAATCAACACAACTACACTGGTACAGGAGGTAGGTGATGATGTGTAGGCGGAGTCAGGTGATGAAGTGTGGGTGGAGGTAGATGATGATGTATAGGCGGAGTTAGGTGATGAAGTGTGGGTGGAGGTAGGTGATGATGCATGGATGGAAGTAGCTGAGTGGAGGTAGGTGGTGATGTATGGGTGGAGGAAGGTGGTGATGTATGGGTGGAGGTAGGGGATGACTTATGGGTGGAGGTAGGAGATGACTTATGGGTGGAGGTAGGAGATGACGTATGGATCAGCTGTTTCCATCTTACCCTGCCCACTGCATCTTCCTCTGACACACCAACCAACTGCATGTCCTCTCTGGTAAAATGAATGTGTACAGGTGTGACAGGTCTTAACCCCTGCCTCTCCCCCTCCCTCCTCAGCACTGGTTCCAGGTGGGCACAGACAGCAGCCGCTGCGTGACCTGCATGGTGGCGTACGGTCAGGGGGTGTGGTTGGCGTTACAAGGCAGCGCCCTGGTCAGGTTGTACCACGCTCAGAGTTTGGAGAGCCTGACGGAGGTGGACGTGGCTCCGGCTGTGCACAAGATGCTCGCAGGTAAACACACCTGGACAGAAGAACCCATATTTATCTCTCAGAACAGTCTTTCGACTGAATTTAGATTATTCTTCATGCTCTTATGTAACCCCCCCTCTCTCTCTTTCTCATCCTCCACCCCCTCCTCTCATTTCTGTCTCTCAATCCAGGTGCTGATGCCATCATCCGGCAGCACAAGGCCGCCTGTCTGAGAATCACAGCGCTGCTGGCCTGTAAAGATCTGCTGTGGATCGGCACCAGCGCAGGTGAACCTTTTTTTTTTTTTTCTTCCGGGCCCTGCGTCAATATCGCTAAGGAGTCCTGATAAAAGAGGTTGTGACTCTGATGAGATACTATATTTACCACCAGATACTGTAAGTGTTACTTAGGATTTCGTTGTTATTTTAAAATTGTTGGTGATTTTTAAAATAGAACAAATCCAGATTGTAATGTTGTTCAGAAGCTTAAATCCTTCCCCTCAGGTATAATCACAGTTTAGTAACTTATTCACACAATTACTCACCGTTTATAGTCGTCAGCAAAATCTGATGATCAGCTGCTTTCTAGTTTGTGGAGTAAAGAGGAGTTTGGAGAAAAAACAGGTGCTTTTAAATACAAAAAAAACTATTTTAGTTTAATCCGGCTCTATTTTGGAAAAAAATAGAAAGACAAATTTGGGTTCTGTAGGCCAGAAACTTCACAGTACATAAGATGATGCATCTAAAATGCATTCAAACCACATGGTGAAAGAAGAGACGCTCAGAAAGGGCTGAAAGTACAGATTTATTTTCTCTGTTGAGCTCTTTAGTTCAGAAAAACAGCTGTAAAACATTTTTTTTCCCTCAGGTGAATTTTTCACACCTGGAGACATTTAGTCTTACATTTTGGAGAAGATTTTCTTCATACGCAACTAAAAAGACCCAACAAACCATTCATTTCTCGTGTCGTCTGCGTTCTTCCATAGAATCCTCTGATTTAAGATTCAAACGTTTTAAATAATTGCATTGGTTTTATTGTGCTGCTGCTTCACAGGGGTGGTCCTGACGCTGACGATCCCAGCAGTGAGCACAGGATCCTGGGACGGAACACTGAAATCTCCTCTGGTCCCGATGGGCTCGGCTCACGGACACACGGGCCACGTCCGGTTCCTGACATCCATCGAACTGCCAGAAGGATTTGACATGAACTTCCCTCCCGCAGCACCTGACTCCACTGGTAGTCATAGTTTTAGTTTCATTTTTGCTCTTGCTCCACTAACGACGGAGATAACGATCCGGCCTGCTTTTACACTGCGACAACACAACATCTTTCCAACTGACTTTAAAGCCATATTTTATCTTAAATGCTTAAAATCTCAATGTGTAATCTTATTTACAGAATGTTATGTTCTTAAATATAAAATAATGTTATTATTATTATTATTATTAACTTAGAATAATTTAGATGTTCCGGAAATGAAGACAGAGGTGGACATGATAACAAAAGGAAAAAAAAGAAGTTACTTTTAAGAGAAGAAAATCTAAATTTTGAGCATAACTGGTTTATTCTGAGACGCAACACTTCCAAAACTAGTCAAATATAGATAATAACTCGATTCCCAGCTATTATCAAGATCTAATTTATTTACATATCACGTCTTATTTCAAGAAATCTTAACAAGTGAATTTTCACTTCTATTAGCAGATGTTTTTAATTACCACAAGCTAAAAAAACCTTTTATGCCTTATTTTTGACTCATTTTTGAAAGGGGATTTTTTTTTCTCCAGTAACTCCCTCTGTTCTGTCTCCTAGGTAACCAATCCCACGGCAGCAGCACCATTGATGGGAAACTCCAACGGCGGGACTCCACACGACGCCGAGCCTCCACTCACATCCCTCAGAAAACCAACCATCTAGTCATTTCTGGCGGCGATGGCTACGAGGACTTCAGGCTGACCAATAGCAGCGAGACGGTCGGGAGGGATGACAGTACTAACCATCTTCTGCTTTGGAAGGTCTGAAACCATCGATCGCGGTTTGAACCACCCGCTCCAACGTTGCACAAGCTCCTGATCTTCATCCCTGCTGGACCTGTTGGTGTTGCTGCTTCGGTCTTCTGCTCGGTCCACCAGTCTCTATGTGCATAATGTGGCTGTCAGCTCCCTCCTGGACCTCCTGATGAATACGAGCTCCTCCAACCCAGCGTTAATGTTCCTGACGGTGTTCAACAGAGAGAGCTAACTGTCTGTGCTCGTGTATTTTATTTTATTTTTTCCACTTTTGGACAACAGGTGTTGTGTCTATTAAAGTGTCTTTACTGAAGGAGACAGAGAAGGGAAGACTGAACCTTTAACCCGTGGATGCTGTAGACCGATAAAGAGGACGTTTGGGTTAACTGCCACACAAGTGAAGCATGTAACCTGTACTTGGACAATTTTTATGGTTTTATGGACTCCGCCATCGAATCTTTGTTCCATCATTCTTCATATTAGCCTGAACTGCAGGCGGACTGCCCCCTGGTGGTCAGAGGTGGAATTCATGGGAAAAAACTTGATGGACGATTAGATGGATATTCTGATGCCTAAATGCCGTTGATTTCTGCTGACTGAGTTCAAGATGAGAAACATAGGATGTAGCTTAAGTCTTAAGTCTGATTGGTCCCGGAAGGGTTATAATAATAATAATAATAATAATAATATCTACTCCAGGATCCTAGCTCACACATGCGACACTGCTTAAAAAAACCCTGAAAATAATGTGCAATATGTGGCAATGACTTTTGAATATTTGAACATATGCACTCAGTCACACACATTAATGCACAACTTTTCCCCCCAATTAAGCTGAAGACGTGACTAACATGACGTGTCCCTTCCACAGATTATCACATCGCTTTTTATGTTATCTTTGATGCCAGTTAAAGACGACATGAACGCAGATGGCGCCCCCTGCTGGCGTTGAATAGAAAACCGAAAGTGCGGCAGAGACATTCCTCCTGAACGCGATGATACCAAAGCCATTTATGTCTAATTGATTTCACATTTGAGATCTGATAAGATTTTGTTTTGTCATAAAATTAAATATTTTTGAGCGGAACTCAGAAGTCAGCGTTTCTGACTTCTAAAATATGACTTAAAGATGACGCTAGACTGTGGTAGCAGATAATGATAGTTATGTACAGTATTTATGATTTTGATTCTTAACGCCTTCTTTTACAGCACTTAATTTATAGACGATGTAGCGTTCACTTTTTTTTTCTTTTCTTTTTTCTTTTTGAGTTGAACTTAGAGGCCCTACTTCAATTACCGGAGTTGGTTTTATGCAGTAGGAATGTTAACGATACAGTACACAGTACAGGGATCACGTTTCAGACTGTTGGGGCTCCTTAAGTGTATGCTCTGGATGTACACTGATCAGCCATTAAAATATAACCATCTCCGAAAATGCTTAGATTTAAGGAAAAACGCATAGGTGCATATGAAGAGCTGAAGGTTAGCCCATGTAGTCCGTTCCCAAAAAGGAACTACTGTAGCTGAAGAAGATAAGTTTGCTCTGAAAAGAAAGGTGTCAGAACACACAGTGCATCACAGCTAAGGTCATGTGGCGCTGCAGACTGCTCAGACAGCCCATGCAAAAAAATCCATAGAGGCCCCATCTTGCAAGTTTAGGCTCTGCCGTTAAGATGATGCCGTATACTTCATCCCAAGCTTTTGAGGCATGGATTTCACAAGACTCAATTGGTCAGAGCTGTTTTGGTGTCAAAAAGGGGACCTACAAAATATAAATCAGGTGGTTATAATGTTTTGGCTGACCATTGTACTGATTTTTATTCCTCTTATTGATTGTTTCCGCTCAGATTGCAAACGGATCGGAAATTTGCTTCATGTTGTATTTGAAAAAGTATCTCTTTGTCTCCTATTCGGTCGCCAAATGCTCAGATCTGCTAAATATTTCAGGGTTGTTTTTTATTTGGATTTTAGAAATTTTGTTACAATAAAATAAAAGAAGAGCTATGATGCATTTTTACAGCCCAAATACGAAAAACACTGATTTGAGTATGTATTGTGGGAGAACAGGATGTATGAAGTTGTTTATGAGACACCATACAGAGTAGGTCAGGAGGACAAATCCTGATAACCTGAACATGCCTTCAGAAGGCTCAGAGTTAAGCCATTACACACACACACACACACACACACACACACACATACATTATGAGGGGAAAGTTGGCACTCCCGTTTCCTGCAGCAGGTGTTTGGGAAAGGCGGACTTGGAGCCCTTCGGGCACAAACACACACGTTGTCCTCAGGGTTTGGGGTTAAGCGGTGATTGATTCCTCCAGGCCTAAAAAACCTTGTTGCACCTTGAAAGCCATTTGGGCGCCTCAAACGCAAACACATCACACACACTCTCCCTCCGCGAGAGCGGCTGACGGATTAGGAGGATTGGTTGGCGGTTTTGATTGGCACTAATGACTTAGTGAGATCTTTGTTCGTTCAAGTTTGTTGTTCAGATGAAATGTATCTAAAGGAGCTGGTTTGTCATTTCTTGATCCCCCGTAGCTTGAAGTAGCCTATGAAGAGTGCGGCTGAGCGAAGTTAGGGGATTTTGAGTTGAGCCCGAGAAGAAAAGCACTTTCATACCTACACAGTTAAACTGCAGCCTGTTAGCATAGCTTCACATTAACACCTTAACCACAGGGGATAGTCTTTCCTTTCTGTATAAAACTCTCCAAAAGCTCTAATGCTGCCTTCAGGACACGTGGGAAATTGGTATAACACAGTATCAGACTTGGACAAAAGGATTTGAACACAAGCTGGATTTCTGTTGCCCAGATTCTCTGTGTTTTTTCCCGGACATACCATCATAATGATGGTGTCTGATCTTCAATAAGTCATTTACTATTTTTCTGTGATATGTGTGCATTCTTATTACATTAGTGGAGATTCCAGCCTTACAGTATTTGTAATATTTCATATGAGCCACTAGTCTGCTGAGCCATATTGATGAACATAGAGAGATATAAACTATACGGCCAACAGTCTTACATGTTTTTTTTTCAAGACGGTCATGTGACTGCATATTTTTCAGAGTTTAGAAAACTCACTTATTGGAAATGCTGAGGGTATCTTCATCTTTTATGCAGCACAAATCTCCCCCACTTAACATGGCACCTAACCTGCCGTTTTTACATGTCAGGTTTTTTTTTTTTTCACACTTTGATACGTTGATCCTTTTCTCTGCCTTCCCCTTCTTCCTGGTCCTTTTGCTAAGCTATGCTAAGCTAACCGTCGCTGGATAAGGGCTGATTATAAAAAATACACATTAGAGTGGGCTCCTTTGGTGAACTGGCAGCTTGTGGATTGCGTCCCCCCCTGCGAGCGACCCCGGGCAGGATAAGTGGTTGCAGAAAAACTACAGATGGTTGTTAGAGTTGTCCTCTAATGTCCATCCTCTAACCATCATCACATAAGCAAAAAAAAAAGAAAAGAAGAAATATGTTCTCAAAATGATTCCTGTTCATGTTAAAAGTGCAGAAAGAAGTGTTTTCTTCATGTTTGTGTTCTCTGTGCCAGGAGCTTCCAGGCTAGCAGTGAACCTCCTGCTGACTGGAGAGTGATGGAGCGCTCCCTGCACAATGTATTTAGTCTATTTTTTGATGAAGAGGGAACAAAGAGAGGAATTTTAAGGAACACTTAGGTCAAAACCTGTTCTAATTTTTAAGGTATACCAATGCTCCCCGAGTATAACACACGACTTTAATGTCCAGTGCAGGAAACCGTTATTGTTATATTCATATATATGATTGTTCTACCATAGAGTTAATAACTTTTTAAGTCAACTGATTCACAAACTTAGAAGATTTTCCTTAAAAAGTTGCCTTCAGAATTCGACTCGTCATGTAAGTGCAAACGACTGGTCCGTAACCTTTTGGGTTTTGAAAGAACTTTTTTTCTTTTCTTTTTTTTAACAGACATACAGTCACGCACACCCGCCCTTCTATATGAAGTAAAACAAAACAAAAAAACAATTCTGTGTGCCAGTTGAACAGATTCCCACGTCATTTTTCACCATCCTCATCTTTCCATCACTGTAAGTCTCAGCTACCTGTAAGTTCTGCTCCCTCTCCTCGTGAAAGAAGTCTTTGTCGTTGTAAATATTGGTAAAAATTGCCTTATTGTCTGTAAATAGTGCAACCACGGTCCACACCTGTTGATATGAATCTATCGGCATATTTTTTATATATATTTGTGTACGGTTTGTTTTTGTTTGTATTTTTCCTCGCGTTCCTTTAAACGGACACCGTCACTGATCTTTCCAGAAGAAGACAAAAACGGGCCTCTGCTATAACAGCGTGACAGAAAAGATGGAGTGTTGATGTTTTCACTCGTAGCCGTGCGTTTGTCTTGTTAAGTGGGTCTGCAGGAAGGTATAGAGGTGGGTTTCACAACTCTGTTTTCCTCTGGATGACACCTGTCAGTCTTCACGGTTTTGGAGTTATTTCCTGTCTGTTGCTGTTGTTGTTTTTGTCACTGTGGGTTCCTCTTTGTAATTAAATCAGTTCACTGGTGCCAGTTTGTGCTCGTTTCTTCTTCAGCTGGTGGAGTGTGGCGCCCACAACAAAAACAGTATGTTTACATGCACGTGACATTAAATTCACATTTTTGTTGCATTTCTTTTGATTATTGTGTCGTAAAGGCCTATGCCGTCTTTCCCGTAAAAGCCCCCTATTCCCTGCGTTGTACAAGCAAGCACCATGGTTGAACTCTTAAAATTAAAATGAAAAATGCTTCAACTCGTAACCTTAATTAAAGTCATTAGTTTGTCTACCCCATTGATTTAAGTTTTGAATACATCATTTAATTGAGTTTTACCAGTTGGAGGAATTTTCTGAGTTCATCATCAAACAATTGTCTTTTTACAATCAAGCAATTAATCAATCAAGCTTTATTTATATAGCACTTTTTACACATAAGGTAACACAAAGTGCTTTTCATGAAGAAAAACATTTATAGTGTAGAAGGCATTCATTTTAACTGTAATGAGTGTAGTATGGAACCATTCTCATTTTGAAATGGGTCAAATCTGAAGGACAGTCTAAGGTTAAGGATTGGTTCCGCATGTTGCCTGTCCGTTTTTGAACCCGACCGTTCAAACATTTATCATGTTTTAATAAAGTAAAACATGATAAATAGTTATAAAATCTCATCATGTCCCCGATGCGTCTCCAATAGATAGAAGCACTGTCCAGAACATCACCACTGTGGGTTTTCAGCAGAGAGCTCCAGTCATTCCATTATTTATCCGACTTTAACCCACTACCCCACAGTGTGTGTATTGTGATATAATGACACTGCAGTAAATAGTGGGTGGCTGTATGAATGCAAACCATTCAGGACACACACAAAAACACAAATGTCCCTCCCCACTACCAGAACACACACACAACAGCACAGAGATTCATCTGTGACTGACAGGAGTGACTTTGTGGGTCACTGGCTCGTCCCACTGGGGTGAAAGGTCCACCAGAAATCTCCTTCATTTACAGCTTTCACAGTCACAATATTTGTGTTTTTTTTTAATTATTATTTACTGTGATTGATGGGTATTTTGGTGGATTTATTAGTTATATGATTATTATATCCTGATTATAAGAATTCACATTTTCCTCCAACACACATATATATTTATTTTTTTTCAATCTTGCATTTTGCTAAAAACTATAATTTCCGTTTGTCATGAATCAATCTTTCTATTTACCGATATTTTCTGTCAGTATTATGACTCTACTGTCAGATAGCAACAATCACTTGATTTTTTGCTCTTTGTCAGAAATTCAAAAATGGGCTTTTAAACGCCATAAAGAACTCACTACTTTAAAGTCCTAGACAGGAAGTTGCGGTAGATCCATTGAACCTGGTCCAATCTGCCACAGACTTCAAATGTTTTTCCACTACCTCACTATAAGACTATTACAATTACTATTACCACTACTACTAGATGCCTGAAGGATTCATACAGTGAAAGAGTCCATATTCATATATTGAAATAGTCCGAATTCATTACATGAAACAATCCAAACAATCCGGGTTCATACAGAGAAGCAGTCCGGGTTAAGTACACTTGGTAACTACAATAAGTACTCAGAGAACACAAACTTCCACCAAGGGCCCACCAAGGGCCCACCAAGGGCCTAAATCTTGCTCAGAGACAGACAGGCAGACAAAAGAAGAAGTAAGAAGAAGTTTTATTAGTAGTAGCTTCTAGTAGTAGTAGTAGTAGTATTTGTGGTGGTGGTAGTTGTAGTAGTGCAGTGTCCTCAGACACAGAATGGTCTCAGCCACAACAGAAGTATTTTTTTGGTGTTAGGGCATAATAGTAAGTGCATAATGTTCCCCCCACTTACTGAGAATTATACATTTGTAATTACATGCGATTTTTTTTAATGGACACTAAACCAAAACGGACAGATTAAAAAAAGCACTTTCGCCACAAGGTGACGTCACCGCTTCAATTGGCTTTATACTTATTTCTTTAAACTGCAGCGACATCATCAATCAGACAGGTGATTTGATCGTTTGACTGTAAGAGCTCATTTGAGTTATTGCCAAAAACCCCCAACCCAAAACAACTGTATCTCGCGATGGTTAAGAAAAACCTTATCATAATGTCACCGAACTCTAATCTGTAGGATATGAAAAACTGTACTCTATTTTTTTCTTAAATTTTTCTTTATATATAACTTTATTGAAAACGGCAATCCAGTTTTTCTTAATATTGAGAACAAAAATGTTGTTCAGACGTCACAAGGTTCACCACTAAAATGTACCAAAGCGCGCGAAGAAGAGACTCGCGCCGCTCAGCTTCTGCTATCGAGGTGGCGGGGGGGTGATACGCGCGCGCACACATCCGCACCCACACACAGTTCAGGGAGTTCCAGCTGGTCACGGTGACGCACCGTGGAGCTCACAAAGCAGCTCAGTGTTGATGTGGTTTTTCAAACACACAGAGGAGGCAGAGAGAGAGAGACCCGTTTACCGGCTTTGTGGTCTCCATCATTCCTCAACCAGACCCAGCATCTACAGCAGAAGATGACCGACTCCGAATTCTGATTTCCCCTCCATTTATCCACCGAACCGGTGAGTCAACAACTTGTCTAACCCGGTAACAGGCTGGATGTTCTGTACGTTAAAGCCGGTAGTTTAGTCAGCAGTATGGAGCTCCTCTTCCTGTCGGACCATTCTCTCGGTGGAAACGTGGTTCCATGAGTGATCTGTGTACAGTAAAAAAAAAAAAAGTATCTCTGCCAGATGTTAGATTCAAATAATGCACTTATCGCCTTCGCCGGGGAGATGTTCTTTTTGTTCTTCTTTTAGCTTCCTGGGTTCTATTAACTATTAAAAATAAGAGCATACTTGCAGTACACATGTTATGTTCTTACGAGAGATATAAGTAACAACTTTAAACTTAAGTATACTTGATTATATGTACTGACACGTTTACAGAAAAGTCTAAATATATTCGTACTAAACTTGTACTTCGTTTTTTGACTGATATGTACTTAAAAAAAAAAAAAGGGATATCACCGTTAATTTTTCAAAATTTACTTGGCTCAACATTTGGTGGAATATATCCCAGCTGTGAGTGTATTGTAACAAAACTTAGATTTAAACTAGTTTTGGACTCAAAATATACTTACCTTGCACTTTAAATAGAATTACAAGTAAACTTTTTGTAATCTAAAAGTGGTTCAGTTTGTTTCCCAAAACGTGTTAGAATAGTAGACTTGAAAGTGTAATGTTAGTTATATTAGTATACTGACAACATGAAGTTTACTTGAAAATTATACTTGAACTTTTCTCCTGTATACTTAAAAAATGTAGTTGAGTTATGCTTCTTCTTTTGAAGGACCAGCGTGTCTGAATCCAGTAAATTCAACAATTCGTTTTCTGAGTGTACTTTTGGACTGAAAAAAAAAATGCTCACAGCTGCTTGTTTTGGGGTTTTTGAGGAAAGACAGCAAATATTTTCAAGAGTAAAAGAGTTGTGGGATTTCTTTATGTCTGATTGTGAGTCAATTGTGATTATTTATCTGAACAGCTGCAGCTTTCTAGTTGAGATTCTGCTGTGATGCTTACTTATATCATGATCAAACCGGGGTTTGGTTTTTGGTTATGTGGTGAATTATTCTGTCTATTCCCTTAAAGGCAGTTTATAATCTGGTTTAATGTAATGGCCATATAATAACAATCAAACCCTTCGTGCCGTGTAATGAGTGACTGTGGACAGGCTGCTTGATGACCTAGCTGGTAGCACGATCCTCCTCCTCTCTTTTTAATGAAGTAAAATTGGCTCTGGTTTATTTCCATTGGATGACATGGAAGAGACGCAACAAGGCCAGATCCAGCCAGTTAACCCATAAGTAACCATGGTGACACCATTGTCACAGACCTTTTAAGTGCTATGGAAAGTTTCTTATACAGCTTTAGCCTTAATTTTTAACTCACAAAGTGTCCATTTTCAGTCTGTTTCCTTTGTTATGTGAATGTCCCTTTCCATCCACTTAACCAATCCTAATGCTTTAAGACATGTCCTGCATTATATTAAAACAGATATAATATAAAAACGACTTAGTTTTATTTATATTTTTATTATTTTCCTAAGTTAAGACTCTCAATCTGATTCATTTGAAAATGAAGACAAATAATGTAAAAGTCTGATGTAACATGACCGATGTCTGACAAGGGGCTGCATTTAAAAGCTGGGTTCCATGTAGTCCGTTTGGTCTTTTTCTATCCCTCTTAATGCTCATGTAAATTGAAATGTCTGGGTCTGGGTTCACTGCCAAAGCGAGTCTAGTGTGATGTATATATAGCACAGAATTTGGCTGTTGCACATTCTAGTCTGCTCATTTGGAGTTGTGTCTTATCGCCATCACATGTTGCCCTATGTTGCCGTGGTTTCAGGAGAACACACAGTTTTGTAAGGAGCCCACCTCACTGTGCAATGAGGGCAGGCGCTCCGCACTGACTTACACAAGAGCCAGATGATGCTGTCGATTTTGGCTCGGGGTTCTATTGTCCGAATCCAAATTCCAGCACGCTTGTATCAATAAGGGACTCTTACTCACAGCTTAACGCGTGCACACAAATAACCAACCAGAAGAGGGCCACGAACACCTCCGCAGGCCAGAGGGCCATATTAAAATGCAGGCATTCTAAGAAATGGTTCTTACGGGATATAACAAGTTTATTCATCAAAGTGCCACAGATGAAGAGAGGATTCATTTCATCTTCTCTCGAAAGCATCTTAGTTTTTGGATTTCAAGAGGAGCTTCCCGTTTCCTGTCAAATAATTTCACCCCTTCCCTGAGGGAGTTTCCACTGGAGGGCATCGCTTGGTTTTCCCTTAGAAAAAAAAAATCACATTGTATATATACTTCCATGTCTTTTAAAGTTCAGACAGCTTCCCTGGGTAAACAACAGTCAATGGGACCACCAAGGAAGAGGCTTTAACCATGGTTATAGCGAAAGATACTATTAAGCTATTCGATAAGCAGGATTTATTTTGGCATATTAGAGCCTGGGAGGACTAACTGTAAAGTCAAATGAGGATCAAATAGTTACATTCTCTACTAAAACATTGAGTTAATGTGATCATGAAATAAATCAGATTTTTTCTTTTTAAAAACATGCTTCACCCACAAGCAAAATTCATTTTAGGGTGAATTTAGAGTGACTAAGATAAAAAATTATATGAAAAAATAATTTTTTTTTTTTCCCAAAGCTTTTTTTCTTGGTTAAAGGAAGATTTTGTGGAGTATGAAATGAACAAAATGAACCACATTGACTCTTTCTGATTATATTCCTCCCTCGAGACACAAACTAGGAGTTTGAGGGTTTTATTTCGGCACAGTACTTTAGCTGTTCTGGATGGAACCTCAAGTACCTTCTTTTTCGCCGTGGCTGGGACCTTCCTGTCACAAATCATTCCTGAAACTCTTCTTCATCCACTCTACCCTGCTTGGACATGTATTCTTTCATTTATACACATGTATTCTGTCTTTCCACAACTATCCTTCATTACCTTTTGTCTTAGATCATACCTCCATCCCTCCAAGCTCAGTCCCACCCGTTCTCTACTTGTACTGAATTTCAATCAGGAGAGACAAAATGAAGTAAAGATTATTATTTATTCCCAATCTGATCAGTGTGGATTAGTTGTTTACACTTAGACTCTTTAGGGAGATTGTGTTCAAAGGTTATCTGCCCTGAATCCCCCCCCCCCCTTGGATTTTGGACACTGGTGGCGGTGGCTGATGACTTTGCTCAGAATGATGATGTTGATGGATCTGGTGGAGACGGGCAGTATGAAAAAATAAACTAGATGAATGGGGTGATTTCTATTTCAAAAGAGAGCAGAAGGATGATTGTTAACGATGAAGGTGTGCCACCATGGTATTAGGTGGATGAAGCTGCTTGATGAGTAGAGCTGTTATCAGTTGACGCCCCTGACTGGGAAGTTGGAAATTTAGACTGAACATGCAGCGAAGGTATTCGGTGCTGATTGTGCCATGAGTATGCAAGGGGTTGGTCTTCCGAACAGGAACGGAAGAACTTCATGTCATGATGTCTTCTGCAAAAATCATAGCCACCTCTTTCACCTCTTTCCCCTCATTCCTCTACCTCCCCATCACCATTTAAAACAAGAAAGGGCTCTAAACTAAAATATAAAGAGGATAAAAATCCCAGCCACTGTATTTTGACTACTGCGCATTTTGGAGTTTTGAGTGGAGCAGTTCTGGGACTTTAATCTCTTTCGGCCTGCAACCAAATATCCTCTGATAGCAACATATTGTATTAATGGAGCAAGATATTCATTTAAACATTTCTTTTGCAAATTTTCTTTGCATGGATGCACAAATTAGCTGATTTTGCAGTTAACAACAGCAGGACTGGCACCTTTAATTATGCCACACACAAGCCTCAATTAGGAGGTGGTGTGTGTGGCAGTGGATCTGTCTCCAGTAAAATTCAACCCATATTTTATACTCAACCCCACCCAACATTTACTGCACGCTGAGGGTGCGTGTGGTTTCGGATGAGGCAGAGATGGACAAAGACGGTAGAGAGAGCCATGAGCCTTCATGAAAGGAACATCAATGTGTATGTTGCAGCTCGGAGCTGAACATAAAATTATATGTAGATGCCTCGTTATTTATATACATATGTGTATATGGAAGTCAGATATAAAGCTAGGCTTTAATTAAGCCACCAGTCCTGTCATCTAATATCCAACCATTCAACCATAGTGGTTGGAAATGCCTCCAGATTGTCTTCCATACCAGTGCATGCCTTCCTCTAGCCAATAAACTTGGTGCCAAAGAAATTCTCTGTGCAGGGGCCACAGAGCCTGATCCAATCCAAGCTGGCTCCCTGCTCCACAAACACAGGTTGGTGTGGAATTGGGTAATTGCAGGAGGACTTGGGACGAACAACCTGGAATGAGGTTGGCATGCTTACACGCTGACCTACAGATCCGCATATACTTTTATGCGTTAACGGGTACTCAACGGGCTTAGCTTGAGTTATCTTTGATGGGAAAGCAGGATTTGATTGATAGCAGCATCAATCCATGTATTCTCATCCCTGAGAAGATTTCCCCTACCACCGTGTCCCATATTTAATCTGATGATTTTTTTTTTTACAGTGAACTTAACCGCAACCGGCTCCAGAGGGTTTCCGTTGGATGAGTTCATCCTTTGGAAAGGAAAAGAGTCACTTCCAGGAAGTCTGAGCTCTTTTGTAGGAGACCTTTACACGGGTCATGTGTGTGACACTGTATTTTATCCTATGCTATTATTTTCATGTAAATAGTGCTTTGACAAGTAAATCTATGCATCAGAAAAGATGGATCATATAACAGGCATAACACAAAAATATTCATTATATAAAGCAGTGGAAAATCACTAACTGCATTTACGTTAGTAAAGTTGGGTACTTCTAGATTTGAGTAAAAGGCTCAGTCATTTATTTGTTGATTATATTGATAAAATGTACATAAATAATATTTAAATGTATCATGACTTTTCATAGGGCGTTATTTTAACTCACCACTGCTCCTGCATCATGCTAACATACAGTATTTGTAGTAGTTTTTACATTGATTGGCGTTTCAGTTACATTTTAAGATATTTGGTTCAACAGCGTACATTGGCAATGTTTGCCCGTGTTCATGACGTCTCCCCACTCTGTCTCTCCCATTCGCGCCGCTGTTCAATGAAACAGTCTTTAAAATAAGCATTAAAAAAAATTAGATTGGAAACGTTTGCTCGTCTAAACGCTGGTTCTAGGGGAGGAAGGACAAATGTACAAGTACACCACACAGTTCATCATCTGAATGCAGCACTAACCAATTTCTAGCTTTTGGTTGCAGACACAAATCAGACGCTGACATGTCGGGTCAGTCTCTGTGTGGGACAACGTCTAACTTTAGTATAGCTAAAGTTGAGATAATTTCCAAATAAAATTTGATGTCTGTTGAACATCCTGTGATCCTCCTCCTACTAGGGTGTTTTTAGTTTTAGACTCAATCTGACAATGTAATACAAAAGACGTAAGTCTTCAATAGGACATCTGCAGTTCAGTTCTCTTCAGTGTCTTTCCAAGAATGTTTCTTTATCTTTATTATTATTTTTCTTTCATGTATTTCACACAATATATTGACAGCAGTTGCTTGGGTTTCTAAACTCTGAGTGGAACGATCACATCTCTCCACTTGTGCTCTGGTCATGAAATACTTGAGTAGATTATTCCACCGATGAAAACAGTAATTATCTAAATCCTTTTATGTGTTCAAAACACAGAAATAGTATCTCATAAGTGTTGTTTTTACACGGGGCACAATTGTTTTTGAAAAAAGGGAATCGTTCCTTTGTGAAGTGTGTGTGTTCACTTTTGCATTGAGGCGATTTGTGTGCACGTCCTGTGAATTACCGAACATAAGGAGTTGATTTAAGTCCTCATGTTAATGATGGTGGTGATGTAAGGGAAAATACCAGACAAACACAGGTACGCGTTCACACACGGACTCGACCCAGATTGTAAATCCCTGCTTTTCTTATCACTTTGTGAATAACACTTTTTTTTTTTTAACAAAATGCCATTTGGGCTTGTTTGTCATGTGGTAGATGTTTGATGGACAAAAACAGGACTGATCAGAGAAACTCAAACCAACTAATTCCTGCTGTGGATATTGCTCTCATCTCACAGTAAAAAGGTTTTGGGTTTGAATCCTGACACTGGGCCTTTCAGTGTGAAATTATTTCTATGGCTTCTTCTGATTTCTCTTGTGAATTGGTGACTGTAAATGTCCATTTTCATGAGATTGGTTTTAGTGTGGTTTATTCTTTTGTTCGCATGAAAGAACTAGAAAAAGCGCTCAGGTACAAAGCCCCCGCCAAGGCACAACAGTACCCTAATGATGAAGATAAATCTTGTCCTATGATTATTTGAGGAAAAAGAATGAACTGGAGTTTAAATTGTCTTTCTTAGATATATGGGTTTATTACAGACAGTTCTCTTATAACAGAGAAGATCTCAGCAAGCTCAGGTGTGAGTATCATTCTGGAATCTTGTATATAAGATCTCGACAAACAGTTCTATTCATACATTGGTCATAATCTTTGTCAGGGTAAGTTAGCTTGCTCCCTCACACAGAAAGGCACAGACATCTTTTTGTCAGACACAACACCAGAAAAGACCTCAGAATCCCAGTGGGGCAAAGGGATTGTATTCATTTCCCTAACACCTAGGTTAAGGCAAAGTTCATACCGATTCCTCCATTAATGTGTGAGTTAATGCCAGCCTCTAAATCTACCTACAACTCCAACAGACTCTCTGAGTATTTCTCAAATACTCTGTAGCCACTTGTCTCCTGTGCCTTCCACTTCAGCATCTCTGTTCAGCCAAGAGATGCCCCCCAGTTCAGCCCCCGAAGGAACATCAAATGAATCAAAATAACTTTTGAAACTGAGCCCCCAATTCCTTTCTTGATACTTTATAGACCACGGTCATTCTTTGAAAAAAACTTCACCTCATGGTTTGCCCAGGCAGAACCATCTGTTTTCACGGTTGCATTCACCACATTGTCATTGTTTGTTTGCCCGCTGATTTGGATAAGGAAGTGTTTATGCACAGGCATCTGGTGCTACTCTGTGATGTTGTTTTTGAAAAAGGACACTTCTTACTTCTGGCCTGGCGTGCATACTACAGTGTTTATCTTTCTTTTTGTAGTTCCGTTGTTGTATGAACGCTGAACCTTTACCAAAACTGTTCATCACATAAACGGGACTTAACGCGTGAATAGATGTTTGTATGTGCTGGCTGTGTTCAAACTGGCAACTTGTCCTGGGCGAGTCCCACTTCTCTCCCCTAGGACAAAGGCTGGATGGATAGATGGATGGATGTCTTCCACATGACTTTGAGGGAGTGTAAAAGGAATAACATAGTGGTTGACTTTGAATTGACCTAACCCTTTAGACCTAAGATCACACCGGCCTTATGCCTCACTCTAACCCTACATTTATACTATAAACTGTGTACCGGTACTGGTTGCCTCCATAATGACACATAGCTGCATAAGCCGAACAACTCACTGCGTGTGTCTCTCTTGTCTCTTCTTCCTTCTACAATCATTCCACATTCTGTAATCAATTCAACTTATCAAATTCCCCGTAGGACAGACAGTGTGCTGCAGAGACGGCAGGGAGGCCCGCTGCGTTTCTACCGGTGTAAAATTCTGTTGGAAAACCTGACGAATGATATAGTGTCAAACCAAGGACAGCGAGGAGAAGAAGAGACCGCGAGAAAAAAAGCATCGGTAAGCTTGGGCGGAGAGTCAAAGCCTGCCCAGCTATCAGACAAGCTCCCCATAATGAGACATTGTCTAAGCACTAATACACAAAGTGCTTGCGTAAATTGGCCTTTCATTCGCCGATAATGGGCACCTCCATTAACTCAAACAGAGGCTATGGTTGTGCCAATCACGTCGTTGTCATACACATGCTCATTATCTCTCAGTCCACGGAATGTCTGATGGATAATGCAGTGCAATTACCTTAAACCTTTTTTCTGCTGGCTCAGTTCTTTTCTGTTGTATTGCGCTACACGGCCCGTAAGATAATTCTCATGTGCATCACAACGAGATCTTCCCTAAGACTGGACACGCTCCGTGACCTAAGTAGTCATTATGCATATGAACATGGTGGTTAAGTTCTCTTGTCAGGACTTTGTACAGCGTGACAGAGAGGGAAGTCTACCTCTTTTCAAGTCCCAAGGTTTTCTTCAGTCATTTGTGAATACGAGCATAATTCATCTTTAACTTGGATTAAGACGAGAGTGGATTCTATGAACGATTCCTTGGCCATGTGAAGATCATTTGCACCAAACTGGCTTCACTATGATGACAGAACTCTTTTCCATTGGGAATAGAACCTCCACCATGAGTGAGTACGCAGCTCCAGTGTGGTGCTGCAGAACTCACAGAAGCAAGTCTGACATCATCATGAGGATCCGCACCAGCTGCCTACGCCCCGCTCCTACAGGCAGAGCACCAATGAGCCTCGTTGAGATTCTGGTTTGGATGCTAAACATCTGGTGCTGGATCTCGTCAAAGTCTCGGGTGAACTGGGCCCCAAACATCTGCTTTTTAATCGTCCTTTCTCTAGTCACGCAGGAACCCTGTGCGGCTCCAACTTTGTCATACTAGGTGCATGGAGAACTGTTCACCTGTGGTCTTTCTGTGTGGAGGTAGAACCCCTCTCACCATGGGTCCCCTGCGGGGGTTCCTTTCCTCTGAGATGACCTGGCGACTACTGGCCTAATGTTGGCTATGATGGGATCGAGCCCCCTCCGCAGACACTGCACATACACAGACCCTGCAAACGGCTTCAGAAAAAGGATGGGTCGATAGTCTAGGCTAAGGCTGTTCGGCATTGTGTATTTATTCTGACCTGTTGAAATGAATGCGCCCTCGTCACCGTGCGTTTTACCAACTGAATGACATTTCAAAGTGAAAATAAAACTTTGTGATTATCGTTCAGTCCGTATATGTTATATGGTTCTATGGAACCATAATCTGCCTAGACGGAAATCACACCAGAAGTCTTAATGCAAAAAACATTGTTTTCGTTCATGTAAACTTCACTCTTAAATATATTGTGATGTCAAGAACTCCAGTCTTTTGTACAGCCTCTGTGTGTGTGCTTTGCAAACAGGGTGCATTGTTTGGAAGCCAATAACGTGACCGAGCTCTAACCTCCTTCTAACCTCCATCTCTCCTGCTTCTGCTCTGTCACCTCACTGAAAGGCCGGGAGGTCCACTCATTTTAGTGTTTCCTCTTTTGTGGTTCCTTCCTTCCCTCACGGCTTCATCCAGTAGGATTTCTCAGCGCAGCTGCTGCATGACATCAAGAAGACAGAAAAAGCTCCTGAACGTCTTTAACGGTGACTTCGGTCCTCGCCCCAGAAACCACCACAGAGGAGAATAATATCCGTGTTGTTTGCTGTGACTTTGCCCTTTACCTTATTATTGCTATTTTTAGTTCACCTGAACAAAACAGAGAATGTGACGAGTCACCTGATGCTGTCGCGACTTGTTATTTTGAATTTGTCAAACAACAGCACAGAGGATTTTGGGTAATTACTGTTTTACAGTTATGGACGCTCAGTGTCTACTCCTTTGAGGTGTTTTTGGAATATTTGTTTTTGTCCATTCACATAGAATTGCGATGAGATGTTCTGTTATATTCTCTCCATCTGATCTTTTTCTCTTCTGTTTCTTTGTTTTTTGGCTCTCCTTCCGTTTTTGTCAACTCCCCACCGCTCCATTCCATATGCAACTCCAACCAACGTACAAGGCAAGGTTCTGAAAAAGGAAGCAATCAAACAATAAAAATACAATAAAGGATTGACAGCTCAATGGTTACAAACAAGTCTAACAAGAGTTCAGAGTGAGCATGTACGATAACAATATGAGAGTTCAAGGTTGTAAATATATATATAATATATAGCACACAGATAAAAGAACTCCAGTGTTCTTACATTGAAACTTTTTTTATGTGTGTAATGTTCATGTGTGGAATAGGTCTCAAAACTTTTCTCGCCATCACCAAGAACATTTTTATTGTGGGGAAAAAAACTCAACATTAACACCAAATTTGAATCAGATATTTCAAGAAAAAGTAATAATAAAATTTACAAGCTCAATAATATCAATCCTGAGAAAAATATTTTTTTAAAGCAATGGTTGGTGACATTTGTACTTAAAAAACGTAAAGTTTTATCAAGAGACGGGGACAACTTTCATGACTCCCCAAGACTGTATAATCTGTTAGCATAACTTAGTATAAAGAATTCATGAATGCATTCAGTATATAATAAACTACCATAATTGTGATAAATTTCACCCTGTTGGGCTTCTCCTCTGGAGGTCAACTGAGGTTCTCGGTGGGAAACCAAACATTTCTCAACTCAACATCCCATTCCAATTTCTTACTCAGCATGTTCCAAAAAAAAGTGTCAGTTAATTGAAGGTTATAGTTTTACTTTTCTCACTCTGTCATTTTTTCAGTCAACATCTCCCGGCTTTCGTCAACTCTCCATGTGTGTGTTTGTTTGTGGGTGGGTGTGTGTTTGTGTGTGTGTGTGTGTGTGTTGTTTGCATGTGTAAGTGTGTACAAATGTGCATGTATGTGACCTGTAATTAGCCTCTTGATCCGGACTTAATGACATTTTAACAAATGCTTCTATATATACTGTACCATGCTATCAGGCAGAGGTTTTAGCATCTCCCTGCCACTTTCACTCCTTTCCTTCCTTCCTTACTCCCTTCTCTTCCTTTAGAGACCTTTGCTCTAACACACATCTTGTTTTAGGCATCCAGGATGTTCATCCTTGTATGTAAGTGCACATGCATGAACAAGTACATTTTGATGCACAGAAAATGTGAACGAGTCCCTGTTAAGGTTTAATATGAGCACAGAAGTACTGCATTTACACACTGAAGCTTTGATGGAAGAATAATTCACATGCACGCAAAACATGGCATAAACGACAGTATGTACATATATCCAGAAAATAAACAAGGCCTATGCTGTCATCCTCAACAGGAAGGGTATATCCCCGAATAGCCCCCAATCTCCTGCACCGTAGAAGCAAATTTCTGTATAACTTCACATTTAGTTGGAGGACTTCAATCAGGGGTTTGATTTTACAATGCAGGGGCTTGGGGGCATTCCGGGGGTATACCCCTTACTGCCAGGTATAACTGCGTATGCCTAGTTTCCTGTTGGTATTAATAAAGCCTTGTCTTATCTTATCTTGTCTTGTATCTTATCTTATATCTTGTCTTGTCTTAGATCATCATCTTTTGCAACGTCACTGTCTTGTGAGAGCCACGTATCTGTGAATGTGAAATTCTCATGATTTCAGAAAAAAAGAAGCCCTGTTTAATATAAGAGCGAGCGGAGAACCGTCTTAACGCCTAAAGAAACATCTATTACCTTAGCTTTTCACAAACATTCAAAATGACAAATGTTTTGGGAGGAAAGTAAGTAAGGACAGATGAAACCTAAAACTGCCAGATTGCAGATGTTGAGTCTTAAACTTCATCAGGCCAACGACCTCTGAGGTGTAATGGAGTTTAGAGTTGCCTAAAATGGGAATATTCAAGGACAGTGCAAGTACCGACAAAAAAGTACACACACACTCTCACAAACACACAAACTGTCTTAGCGGTGATAGAGGGGGAGTGTGCTGAAGACGTCGGGGGTGTGTCCGTGGTCAGATGGACAGTATAAGACACAGGCAGGTACACTGAATCCTCCATTCAGCCACACGTGTCTGAGTTTTGAGTGACTTCTGAACTCTTAAGTTGCATTTTAGAGGAAATTTAGAATAGCACAGTTTCGGGTTGTTGAGTCAGTCATTATTTTTTTTTCCTAACCTCCCACAGCAGGATTAAATAAAGCTTTATTTAACTGTTAAAGTTGTCTACACAGCTACGAGAAAGTTGGAGCAGTTTAGTCCTGAGTTGGCATTTTTAGAAGCAGCAGACACAGCATCCTCGCTGAGTTGCCACGGCAACCTGTTCATTCAGCAAGTCTGGGGTAAGAATGCAGTCTTTCTCCTCTCTCTCTCTCTTTCTCTCTCTCTCTCCTGCGATCATGTTCTTTCTCTTGTTCTCCTATCATGTTTTTTAGCCAGAACATCCTCCTCTGACTGATATTTCCACGGCATAGCTTCTCCTCCATCCATCTACCACTCTTCTTGTCCTCATTCCCTTCTTTCTCCCATCATCTTTTTTTTGTTGTTGTTCCAAATGCTTCTAATCTTTTGTTTGGTCAGTGGCTGTTTCAGAAAACCAGTGTGCTGTTATTCCTCAGCATATTGTGTTTTCACTGACGTTCTCATAGTCACAAGGACTGAAGTCATGCTGCTTGGATATTTAATTGTGTGAATCGCTCTGTAATTGCTCTATAATTGCTCTATGCTGACAGACTGAGGCCCCTCCATTATAGCGGTCCGCTGTTATTTTCAAAGTGTTGTATTTCTGGGGACTAATCAGAGTTCAGCTCTTGTATCGAGTCAGTTATTTAATTAACATGGTGTATTCAAATGAAGTTACCAACATTGTTTTGAAATTGTATTCTGTAGAGACAGTCTTGGAATTCTCTGATGTAGGATTAGTAACAACACCAGATCTGCTCTCACACGTTCAGTGGAGGATGTTAGGAATATCTGGATGTTTAGGTCTTTTATGGGTTGAGAAAAGGAAATTTAACCGATTAAATAAAACTTGAACATTTCTGCTGTCACAGAGATGAACCCTGAATCTCCTGGTTGTTTGGTTGGACCCCCTTCTGAGCCCTCCATCCTATCCCTACAGAATATCACAGTCATCATGCTGACACGGCATGATTCTGGTGGTTTCCACGTACAGCAGAGCAAATATGTGAAGGTGAAGAAGTGTCCGGGTGCCACTTCTGTGTACCTGAAGTTACACAGAAGCAGGAGAAGATTCCTCTGAGTGCGCATGTGGGTTTAATAAGGAGCATCTAAAAAAGCTTTTGGCACAAAGATCCCAACACATGAACGTTCGAGTCTCATGGCGTCTCAAAGATTGTCTTGATTGGCTAATATTTTCTTTCATCTATTATCATGTGTCCTAAAATATAATAGATTGAATATTTAAAGTTCCCATCAAGGCTAATCCTTCCTTAAACATCAAGAAATGTTCATCCTGAGGAGGTAAGAGGTCAGGCATTGAGACAGTCAAGTATGTGTTGCAGCAGGAATAAGAGCTTCAAATGTGTGTGTGTGTGTGTGTGTGTGTGTGTGTGTGTGTGTGTGTGTGTGTGTGTGTGTGTGTGTGTGCGTATGTGTGACACAGAAATAGCCACAGGAAAGCCCTGATTCATTCTGCCCTGTCCATTAAGAGGACCTGATTCATTTTAAATGTTATTTACGGCCGCTCCTCACCTCCCCGTCACTCGGGTCACTTTGCTCCGGATAAGTATCAAAATGACTCAGGTTTGTTTTCTCTGCGATGTCAGCATGTGTGTATGTGAATAATTGTGAACATTTGTGCATACATGAAAAGTTTGAAAACATTTGTCACTTATCTCTGAAAAATTGTTCCTTGGCTCTCAGAAAGAAGATGACAAGCTTCATTTTTGTCATGTGTTTGAAAACGCATTTGACCCCGAGCGTGTTTTTAAGTGATTTAACAAGTTTGAAGTGTGATTAACCCTTTTTTTTTCCTCTACTCTCTTTTAGATCTTATGAACATAGAAGAATACATTGAAGAAGATGAGGAACCACCTTTACTGCTCAGCTCTTGTCCTTCTCATGGTGAATATGGGAGTGATGTACATCACGGGTGTGAGCGCTCACGTTTACTGCAGAACTCCACTGACTCATGAGTGTGTGTGTGTGCGCGTGTCTGCGTGCATGTGTGTGTGTGCATGTATGTTCATGTGGGTCTTTATCCGTGTGTGTGTGTGTGTGTGTGTGTGTGTGTGTGTCTTCCAGGTGCTCGGCTGTGGTTGGACTGCAGCGGTGCAGTGTCGGTGGGGAGAAGGGTGTGTGTGTCTGCAGTGCCCTGCTGGCCAGCAGCCTTTCAAGGTCAGATAATAAACAGACATGAAATTATTCATGAAAAGATAAAACCATTTGGAGGAATATGTTTACTCTGTCACATCTCTGCTATTACAATATAAGCTGCTAAAAATAACAATGGACAGCTTCAGGCATATAGCTCGACCGAAGAGGTAACCTCCATTATATACGTTTTTCCTCGAATGCCTGCTTTGTGTATGAAGTCTGCTGAATAAACAACCCTTGTTTACGTAGATATATTCATCTTTATGAACAGTCGGTGACATAAATCACGAGTGTTCCCAATGGAGCTTTATGGCGAAAAAACATGTTATAAATAAAGTTTTGTATCTACTTTTGACTCCATCACAGGCATGCCTTTGGTCAAAGGATTATAAATGCTGCTTGCTGATCAGCTAATGTTAGTTACCAACAAGATTACTTTAATATTTGATGATGGTTAGCCTCAGACAGAGCTAATATTAAACTTAATTACTCTATTAATGTTATTTTTGGTGTAAAAACACATAAAAAAACTCATCTCTGGGTTTGCCCAGTGTTTACCCAACGCAGCCAAACCAAATTGAGTATTTTCAACCTAGTGCTTTTTATATATACTATATGTTTATATACTGAATACATGAACAAGTGATTTTATTCCGCTTACATTCATCTGGAGAATCTACATATTTCACACTATTATTCTAAACGTGCGCCTCAGAGCTTGGATGTTGGAAAAGCCGTGCTAATGAGACTTTGTTGATTAGAATAAAAATCATTCAATGAGTCATTTGCTATTGCAATAATGAATAACAATAATATTAATAATAATGATAATAATACATTTTATCTGTGTAGCACTAAAGTCATCATTTTATGAGAAAAAAGCTGTCATTTACAGAAAAAAGTCTTAATTTTACGTGAAGTCGCGATACTGCAAGAAAAAAGTAGCAATTTTACAAAAATACAGTCGACATTTTAAAAAAATTAAAAAATTAAAATAAAAAAATGTCCAAAAATACAATTTTAGAATCGTGTAAGAATGAAGTCCTAACTTATTCAGAAAAAAAAAATCTTATGAAAAAAAGCGGAACCTAAGCTGAGGACCTCTTGTTTAGAGATCAGAAATGTATTCAGGAGGGAGATCCCACCGGGCTTAAGAAGATATCAATAGTTTAAAATGAATTTAATGAAATGACCTGATGCAATGAAAAGAGGCTGAAACAGGAGTTATATGGTCTCAATGTCTATCTTTGGTTCTGGTGAGGATTCTGGCTGCTGTGTTCTGTACAAGCTGGGATTTATGTAATTGGTTACTCATACGTGTATAGAAGGACAAAATCGACTGTGAGATTTTACCGGGGTCAGCATATCAATATTGGAGCACATGCATAGGAACATTCCTGTACTTAAAGAAACATGGGGATGGACCAGAAACATGGGGATGGACCAGCCCCATGTTTCTTTAATTACCTTCCCAACTACCTGTTTTAGATTAGAACACATTTCTCCTGGGTATAGTGCAAACTTTGAGAAGCATAAATCAGGGATATTAAATACCTACAATCACATGTCAAAGCTTCTTTCACATAGACCTACTGCACAAACCACCAGACCTCAGGTCAAAGAAATCTGCTGAACTCTCAACCGCGGGGAAAAAAACATGATTTACTTTAAACACTGGTGATTCACCGCAAACACAAAAGTGCCCACAAGTAAGGCCATCTTTTTTTTCTGTAAGTCAAGTGATTGGCTTCCATTAATTAGAGTGTAATGATGTCAAACATTTGGGTAGTATTGCTTTATAACAGTGATATATCAATAAATTCAGAGTGCCCCGCTCTAGATGTTGATACTGATGTGTTGAGATGTTGATGAAGACTAGATTCTATTGTTGTTGTTTTATTTATACAAGGTTTTATAGGTGATCTACTTTTATTTACATTTCATGTCACTGCAATATTTTATGCAAATAATTTATGCATTTTAGGATATTTTACTGCATTCGTCCCAGTTGTATTTATCTTTAAGCTTTTTATGTAAAATTATAATAAAGATTTTGTCGTTCAAATTCCACTCAACACATAGACTTATAATTAAAAGCTACCTGTCATGGGCGTGTTAGTGTCGTGATTTAGACCCTCCTCCTCTGACACGCCAAAGGAAGGCTTCATGTTGTGCTCTTTTGGCCTCGTCTTAAGTCTCTTTACTGAATTTTGAAATCATTTCTCTGTCTGCAGGCTTGTGAGAAGATCCAAAATCCAACAGAGGAAGTGAAATGCAGATTGTGTCCGACTGGGAGCTTTTCAGACACGTTTGACTCTAAACTTTGCCGTCCACATTCTACCTGTAAGAGCCTTGGCCGCAAGGTCGCCGACCCTGGAACCGTGACCGCCGATGCCGTCTGTGGGGAGTGTCTGCCTGGGTAAAGAGTGACGACCCGTCTCCCATCCGTCTGTTTGTTAATCCACCCACGACGGAAGGAAACCACAGGCTCCACTCTCAGTGGATTTTAAATATACACATACAGTGCAAACTTTTATTTGCGCTAAATTTATCTCTGTCACTTTGTCGGTTTAGAAAAAAGACACACACACAGACAGACACACACACAGAGACACAAACTAAGAGGCTCTATGTCATTCACCACAGTGGGCGGGCCCAACAAACAAAGAATAACCCACAGGCTCAAACCGCGGATTCATTCTTTCATTGTAAAATCACTGTCACTCTTTCTGCTGCATCCATCTTTCTAATTATGCTCTTTCCTTTTTCCATTTGCAGGTTTCACTCCACTGCCACTCAGGAAGTTTCCACCCAAAGTCCCTGTGTTAATAGTAAGCACCACCCACGGTCTGGAAACGCTTTCCCACTTCACATGCAGCTTTTCCATCTGTCAAATTCAAAATCACCAATTGTTAGCGCTTTAACACGCTCTTCTCTCTCTGCTCCTCCTCCTCCTCCTCATTCCTCTCAGCATCTTTGCGTTCCAGAACCGTGCGCACCGTGGGTAGCCGCCCATCCAATGGTGCCGCGGGGCCGGTCAACGGCACAGTGGTACGCAGCGCCGAGGAGAAGACGGCGGAGTACGCCGTGTTTGCCTTGGTGCCCGTTTTCTGCGTGATGGGCCTGCTGGGTATCCTCATCTGCAACATCTTAAAGAAAAAGGGATACCACTGCTCTGCAGACAAGGAGGGGGGCGACGAAGATACCGCCACGCCACAGAAAGAAGGTGAGAGGGGGAGTGAATGAAAACAGAAAAAGAATAGAGTCAAGGGATTAATGGGAGGATGAGAAGCAGAGGGAACCGGACTGAGAGAGGTGGAAGAGTGAGATTCCTGAAAGTATAATTTATGTCCATTTTGTTGGCCAATAAAAATGGAAGATTATCACGGACACATGAACTTTGCCCTGGCGAGCATGTGTGTCGTCAGGGCAAAGCTACGCACAGTCCATGTACCTCTAGGATGTGACTGCAAGCATACATGGAAGCCTTGTTTATTTTGAATCCACTCTGAACTTTGACCTCACAGGGGTCGTTAAATGTCAAACATGCTGTGTTTTCCTAAGCGTGCACAATTATTCTTGTGAAAAGAGGAAAAAGCGTTCCCATCAACTCACGTGGCCCACTGACGTCACAGAGAAACCTTCTGAGTAAACAGAGAAGGAAGCTGGGGGGGTGAGAGGGGGGGGATATGCAGAGGAGAGGCTTTATTTGATGGAATAAAGACAGTTAGCGACAATACAAAGGTGTATTAGGACCATATTGAACTATTTTAATAAAATCATTGACATCTAAGCCATTATTTTACGAGAATAAGCTTGAAATTTATTAATTTATAAAATAAAGCCAATCAAGTCAATACTTAAGAAGGGAGAAGTTGTCGATTAGGAGTAATACGTTTGTTCATTTACGAGAGAAAAAATCGGAATTTTATATTAAAACAATCTTAAATGTCCTTATCTGTGGAGAACTAAAAACTGTAAATATTAAGGGTAAAAGGGTATATTGCTTATTTTATCATTATAAAGTCGCTATTTTATGAGAAATTGGCGTTATTTCTGGAAAAAGAGAATAAATTTGTCATGGTGCAAAAAAAAAGTTAATTTTTGTCTTAAAAAATTCTAACATTGCGAGAATAAATTTTAATAAGAAAACAGTTGTTATTTATGTTAAGTAGTAATTTTGTGAGAGTAAAGACGTAAGTTTATGAGAAAATAGTTAAATTGTGTGATAGTTATAATAATAACTATATATTATATGAGGATGAAGCCATAATGTTGAAGGAAAAAAGTTGTAATTTTATGGGAATGAATTTGTAATTTTAAGAGATTAAATTCATTTTTTACGAGAATAAATTCGTAATTAATTTTTCGATAATTAAGTCGAAATATTACGAATATAAAGTTGCCATTTCACAAAAACAACATCGTAATGTTACGAGAAAAAAGAGTCGTCGGGTCCGGCTCCGCAAAAATGGGCAATTACCTTCTTTCTCGGGAACAGATCCAGTTTATTACAGAATATTTTGGGAGTGATACTTAAGATTATATGATGTTGATGTGACAAAAGTTTCAGTTTTTGTTTATTTGTCAAACCTTTATTTAAGTACGGCTCAACAAGATCCCATATTCATCATTTTGACACTGGAAAGGCGATATTTCCTCTATGTCTAATGCATCAATTTAAATTTCAACTTTATTTCCACTAAATTATGACTTATTTCTCGTAAAATTAAGACTTTATTCTCATAATATTATGACATTATTTTTTGTAAAATAACTGCTTAATTTTTGTTAAAGTAAGACTTTTATCTCATAAAATAACGACTTAATGCGGAGGAGTTTGTCTTTGTAAAATTAAGACTATATTCTCATTATAGGACTTTTTCTTCTCGACTGTTGTCATTAAATTCTGACTTGATGCCTGTGAAATTACAACTTTGTTCTGGTAAAATGGGGACTTTTACTTCTTGTAAATTAATGATTTACCTCTGGTAAAATTACAACTATTGTCACTCTCGTTAAATCACGACCTTTATTCTAGTAAACTCCAGTGTTTTAATTTTCTTTTTGTCAGTTAGGCCCTGATAGAGTGTTACCACACCCGTCACTCAGTCACTCTGCCTCATAGAAACAGGACTGCTCTTTATTCCTGTCTATGCAGTGAAGCATTGTCCTAGAGTCCTGGAGGACTCAAATTAAAATGTTTTTTTTCATCCTTGAGCATTTCTTTGTGAGGTCTCGCTCACCTGTGGAAGTCATAACACCTGCTTGGATCACCATGGTGAAGCAAACCGCATCTATACTTCCTGAATGGATCTACATTGTTGTGCATGCAGTGTTACACCCATATGTCCTTACGTCTCTTTATGCTTCATGCGCTCTACTTGCTGACAAGCTCTGTGAATCAGGTTAAACTCTCCCGTCCACAGGGATATTTTAATCTCCTCTGGCCTCAGCTTTGTTCAACTGGGGCACAGAAGCCACAATCAGTGTGGACTGCCTGGTAAACCTGAAGGGAAAAAAAGCCTGACATTGTCATGAACTAGGTCTGTTGGGAGACATTTGGACGTATTTACAGTTGTGTAAACTCAAAATGTGAATCGGAGAGTTCATTCAATCAAGCAAACATAACAAACGTAGCCCGCTGTTGCATCACTGCGCTGACTCATGCGTAAAGTGGTCTTAGATAAACGCAATAGTTCATTTGGAAAACATCTGGGACATTACACACACTTATTTCCTGCTGAGATTTAGATTGATACCACATTAATGTTCATTGGACATGCAACTGCAGCCAGCAAGCATTACTAAGCTTAGCTTAGCGTAAGAACTGGATCCTTAAAAAAACGAGTTATCTATCTCTGTCCACTTACTTTTTTATGTTAGTTGTTGTTGCGTTGTTGTAATAAAAGTAATTTCATGCAAATGACATCTATATTTCATTTCCTGAACATAATTATGTTGCATATACTAAACACCATTATGTAGTCCCTACATCTTTTACAATCCCATTAAAGGAAATGAAACATCAAAGGTCATTTTAACAGCTTTCAGGTCTTTCAACCTAAAACGTTCATGTTTCACAAAATCATGTTTCATGCACCAAACACAGTTATGCTGAATTTACTTTAAATAATTATGTAATCCTTAAAGCTCTTGGGTGTGCTAGAACTAAATGCTTGATTAAAACTCCCTGGTTTCAATATTCAAGGCTATTATTTTGGTCTTGAATCATAAAAAGTCATGTAATACAAACATCAATGTATCATTTATAACAATCTAAGCTAAGCAGAGTTTAAACGAAAGGGGCAACAATTCACTCATCTCGCTTTTTGGCCACATGAGCAGAGATTGAAAAAATTAGCATATTTCTCATTGTTTCTATTACTTTCTGTTCCTTCCGGACTTTTCAGAGGAGACCTATGGAGCTCATCAAGTTAAATCAGCAGCAAATTCTTATTTTCTTTACTATTTTCCCGCTCCTACTGTCTGTGTATTCGGCCCAATCCCCTGTAGCCCCCAGACTGACTGCTTGTGTACTTGTGTGTGTTTTTTCTAGTACGCTGTATAAATAAGTGCCCTTTCTCATTAGATTGTAGTCACTGTTGCGGGATACATTCATGGGTCAGTGGATATCAGCTTCCGTTCATCCCAGCAGAAAGATAGACGAGACGACTGACTGCCTCTCAGTTTGTGAGCTTTAACAGATTTAACGAGTTAGTTGCTTATTTTGTCACGCTCACCTTATGCTGCGCGGCTCAGGGGAAAGCTGAGTCACGGCCAACCAAAACGTATGTAGTGCCAAGTATCATGAGCGTCAGAGTCCAGCTGTCGCTTGTCTGTCAGCAAGGCGAGACACGTTTATCACACATGAAATTATTTTTTTTTTTAATTTTTGACGCTTAGAATTACTGTAAATCCTGTTTACGTAACTCTGTTTAGAGCTGGACTACAAGTGGATTTTGTAAAAAGTTAAATCCACCCAATAAAATCAGATTATAAAGTCATTTAAAAGTCTAAATGTCAGTTCTCGTACTAATTATCGTACTATACCCTTATTACGCTTAAGATTCTATCTGCCAGCTGAGTTAATCCTTCTTGCATGGGCCAAAAGTAAAAAAAATTCTATCGTGACACCTAGTCTTGAAAAAAATGTGGCTAAGACTGTGGAACCAGCAGATTTCATAAAAAATCTACATGTTGGATATTTTTCATTATCAGAAAGTCTAGCCTAAAACTGAAATGTGTTGCAGTAAAGCAATTAGATTCTACTGAAATCTTCTGTGCAAGTGCAGAGGTGAAAGCAGCATCAGTTCAACCGATGATCTCTCGTTCTTGTTGTGAAACTGAATATGTCTCTGCAACGAAAGGGAAACTCCCCGTCCTCCAGCCCCCACAACTCTCTGGATCTATCCTCTCTATTCATCTGATATCTTGGCCCTCCTTCTTGTCTGAACATGACACGATGCACCGAGCTCTCCTTTCCCGGCTGGATGAATAATTCAGTCAGGCCGTCACCTCCTGTCGCTCTCTGTCCTCACCTCTTTGGGGATTTTTGTAGAGGGAAAACTTTAAGTGGAACAGAAAATACTTCTATGTGTGCGCTGCCAGGAACTGGAGAAAATACATGCAAATGACAAAACACAAGCAAATGAAGAAAACGTCTTCACCAATCTGACAACACATATGCATCGTTTGGAGAAGGTGCTACAAGTACTACAACACAGCACATGAAGAAAACACGCTGCAAATACTACAACACAGCACATGAAGAAAACACGCTGCAAATACTACAACACAGCACATGAAGAAAACACGCTGCAAACACTGAAACACAGCACATGAAGAAAACACATTGCAACTACTACAACAAAACACATGAAGAAAACACGCTGCAAATGCTACAGTGCAACACATTAAGAAAACACACTGCACTTTGTACAACACAACACATTGTAAAAAAATGCAGCACATTTTACAACACAATAGAATTGTTTCCAGAGGACTTTTACAAGTAATGCACAGATTGGAGCTACTATAAAAGTGTTTTTGGTTAATTTTGACATATTGATCTCATGATTCATTTTAGCTCAGGTTCCATCACTACTGATGAATCGCCATCTCCATTAATAAAAGTTACAAACATAAAACAAGCGTGTAAGGATATGTGCAGCACTTTTAAGTGTCCCCTGAAAACACTTCCGTTGCGTTGTGTCTTTTGCAGCGTCTTCTCCAAACGCTCCGTTTGTGTTGTCAACTGTTGTTGCTTGCATTTTGTCTATTTGCATGTGTTTTCTTAAGTTGCAGCGTGTTTGCCCCTGTTGGCCACCGTAGAATCCCCTTAATGGAGCAGTTTAACTAAAAGTTAAAGGTTCCTTCACTTTTTAGGTAAATTTTTAAGTCCTAAACAATTTCAAAGATAGAAGATAGAAGTTCAAAGTGAACTCGCGACCTCAACACGTGAGTTGAAAGCTGCAATGTTGTTTGACTGTGAAGTTCGATTAATGTTCACGGGCTGGAACACCTCGTCAGCTTTCCATGAACGTGGGGAAGTTTGATGATTCAAAGGAGTGGGAATAATCTTTATAATTTGACCCAAGTAACTGAGAGGGATAACAGATAAGCGAGGAAAGCATTAGACAAATACATTTACCACAGATACAATGTAGGTGGGGTCAGGAAGTAAATTACTGCAGGTAAAAGAATATCAGGGGGCTCTGTTTTCTGAGGAAAAGCTTTATTCCTTTTCTTTTCACATAATAATCTTTGTTAGAGTGTCCTAGCGGTCTTTCTGACGTTGTGCTGTTGTCCTGATTGGGCTAAGGCTAAGGATGAACTTCTTACCCCAGCACTTTCCTCATCATCTCCATTCAGGGTGACCACCCCTGGGGATGAATAGCAGCAAAGCCAAGCTAAGCTCCACAGGGTTCAACTGCGACTCTGCAGACTGAGCTCTGACAATGCGGCGCTGCAGACAGACGTTCACCTATCTGAGAATAGAGGGCGGGAGGGGAACCGAAAGGGAGAGGACTGAGCTGGACTCAAACCTCATAAAGGTGGGAGCTGAGGTTTCTATTTCCAGCCACAGTAGTGTGGCGTGGAAGAAAAAGAGGACTCAGAAGGGGCGTCCTGGTCCGACTCTCTTCCTCTCTGCTCTTAAACAGGTGTGACACACGTACAGCGGTAAAGCTTATATCCAGGGTCAAAACATATCAGCTGGTTAACGTAACAAATCAGCAGTAAATCAATAAAACCCAAAGTTTACGATCTAAATGATCCAATTTATGAAACAGAAGCCGTTAAATAGTGCAGCAGAATATTTCCACACAGTCTAACCTCGCATTTTAGAAGGATTTAGGATGGGCGGATGGGAGGAGCTACAGAGACCCAGGAGGTACCGAAGTAGAAATGTAAGATCAGATCAGATCAGGTAGGAGAAGATATGAGGAGATAGGAGGAGATAAGATTCTGTGTTTTTGCACACTCTGGTCCTGTGTGCAAAAACACAGTAGAATTTTTTATTTTATCTTCTCCAATCTTCTCGGATCTTCTCCACACTCAAATGTCCAAAGTCGCCGTTTTGACATTTGAGTTTAGCCCAAACAAATTACACTTTGCATTAGCTGACTGTCCTTGTGGAAAACCCTTATCTCAGGAGTTTCGTTGCGAATCTTAATTGACCAGTAGGAATGAGTATTTGGAGCGGATCGTTCTGCTGGGGGAAACCTTAAATCTCCTCTCAGAAGGTTAAAGTCCAAACTCTTGGTGGAAGATGTGAGTTGAGTCAGACACTATTTTCTGTGCCTGTCTGATAACAGACTCCTAGATCATCTGGAGGAGAGGTGGTTTTTATTCACTAAGATCTTCATGGCAGTCTTCGCCTGACGAGTAACCTGTGACCCAAAGCCTACGGGATATTCTGATTTTTTTTTAAAAAGCAAATAAAACAATGTTTGATATAAAACACACAAGTGAAGATAAATCTGTCACTGATAATACAAATATAATGATATTACGAGTGCATTTCCCTCAAATACCGAGTTTGAAGTTCTCCAGCTCAGAAGTCATAAAGCTCATCCGGTAACGGTGGATCACAGAACATGGCTCAGACACATGGTTTGGACTTTGATGAAGGTGCTCACACACACACGCACGCGCACACACACACACACACACACACGCACACACACACACACACACACACACACAGCCCTGTGTGTTGAATAGAGCGTAATCGCTGAGTGGGCGATTCTGAACCCTCCCTCCCTCGGCATCCCCCCCTCAGTTGCCTCTCTATGCTGTGCTATTATGGGGTGTTCGAAGGGTTGCCATGGAGGCATATCTCTTCTTTGCTGTTCAGTGATCCACATTCATCCTTATAAGTCCCATCATGCAGTGGGGCACAGTATCCCAGGAGGGACATGCCTGGCGTGAGCGGCCCTGCTTAAAAAAATTGTTGGGATTGCATATAAGATTTTAAATAGATTCAAATTGATTTAATCATAAAGAATATTCTCCAAAATGTAATGACTGTTCAATTTTCAAGAGTTTAGATAGAAAGTCTGAACTCAAGACTGTTTTTTTCTGATGTGTCAACTGCATCCCAGCAAATAGTTGTAGTCATATAGTTGGCTTGAATATCATCCTCAACATGGTATTTGTACATATATGTTAACAAAATATTATTGCAATACACTAAAAGTAGTAATAATTGATAAATATTCTACACTGTCCTGCAGTCATTTTCCATTTACTACAGCTAAATGAAGCTAATGCTACTGTTTGTACTGTATGTGGCAGTGTCTCTGATTAGAGTTAAGAATGTCTTCAAACACCGAGAGAGAGAGAAATGTCAGTGTTCTGCGTCATATATGTGTGTAGACGTACGCAGCATCCGTCTGTGGACATATGCTAATGTTCTCTTCGTGTTTGTCCTAGGTAACAGTTGTCCGTACATATCCGATGACTTGAATGAAGACACCATCAGTGTTTTGGTTCGCCTCATTACTGAGAAGAAAGGTGGGTTTTGAGCAGCAGTGATGTCATTAGTGAGTTGCAGGTCTTTTTTTTGTCAGTTTGTTTGTTTTTACATTAGAGGAAAATATGCATTTCATTTATCAGGTACGTTTTTTTTTGTTGGTCAACAAACTACCCACCCGACAGAACTTTACTCCAAATCAACGCATTTACTTGAGAGGTGAAAATATTTAAACGGTGGAAACATAAAAGACGATGCAGATGGCACTCGGTGTTACGGGGTTACATGGTCTGGAAGCCCAGTGTCAGCACAGAACATCAGAGACGTTTCTCCACTGGTTTCAAGATTCAACCTCCAAGGCTTCTCCACTGCTGCAAACTCAGGCTTTCAGCTGCTTAACTCAGTTCTAGATTGTGAAAGTTAGAAACCGTGGTGAACTGAACCCCAGTGAGCTTGAATTTTTCCCTACAAACACAGTAAAGAGGAAAAAGTTTTTGTATGAGAGATATAATAACGAGGTTTCCCTGCATCACCAGTAAGAAAGGTCCAGTTTGAAACCCAGAATACGGCTTATGATTATGCCAAATTATCTGGCAGTGACGTAAACTTCTCCAATCAATCGGCAGTGAGCACAAAGATTGATGTTTTACATTCCATTCAGATTAAGACCACATTCATGCAGACAGGACGGGTCCGATTGTTCTGGAGCTGACCCGTCATCCATCGAGTCTCATCAGAATGTGTGTGTGTTTCAGAAAACGCTGCCGCGCTAGAGGAACTACTGCTGGAGTACGAGAGCAAGCAGATGGACATCAGCAAAGGCTCGTCAATCAAGTATGAGACACCACACACGCACACACACACGCGCACACACACACAGACGCACACACACACACACACAGACACATCCACACACACAGACACATCCACGCACAAACACACACACAGACACATCCACGCACACACACACACACACATACACACACAGACACATCCACGCACACACACACACACACAGACACAGACACATCCACGCACAAACACACACACATACACGCACAGACACATCCACGCACACACACACACACACACACACACACACACACACACACACACACAGACACATCCACGCATACACACACACACACACACAGACATATACACACACACAGACACAGACACCAACACAGAAAAATCAGCATAAAAAGTTTGGTTGAAAGCAGAGTTGTGGAACTAATTTGCCTAATACATAATTTATTCATCCTGAGTAACTCGGTAGAAGCCTGATTATAGGTCTGTTGGGAAAAAAAAAAAGTCAGGGGTCTTGATTATAAAAAATATAGAATAAGAATATATATATATATATATATATATAAGAATATATATATATATATATAGAGAGAGAGAATTTTTTATTTCTGTATTTTTTTAAATGGAAGAAACCCTGTAATTTGATATATATATATAAAAATTGTTATTTTTTCTATTTATAAAAGTGGGTGGGTGGCACAAATGCCTCACAGCAAGAATGTTATGGGTTCAGATCCACCTCTGCCTGCCCTTTCAGAGTTTGTATGTGTTCTCTGTCAATCAACTGGGATAGGGTCCCGCCCCCTGCTGCCCTGAACAGAACAAGTGGTTACAGATAATGAATGGGTGTTCTCTCATCTCTATAGTATCTCTATAGTCTATTACAAAATAAATAAGAGCAGTCTTTGGTTTTTAAAGAATTCATCAGTCAGTACAGAAAGCTGTTTTTGACCTTAAACCAACGGGGACATTCATGAACTCAAGAAACATTTGACCCTGATGTTTCTTTTTAATCTCTCTCAACAAAGACACACAGAAAGTAAAATGTAAAATCTCCCAGTTCAACATTTCTGACGGTTTCCTGAGAGGAGCTGTGAGCTCACTTCCACATGTTTGAAGTGAACGTCTGACACATTCGTTTCCACTGTCTCCTTAGTCATGAGGCTTAAACACGCCATCTGTCTCTGAGCTCAGCCGGCCCGCCGTCACATAGCTGAGGTCATGGGATTTAACACGACCCGGTGTCGTGGTGGTGGTGCTGGTTTCACTGTGGTTACGAGCTGCTGCCCGGCATCATGCAGCCTCACGCCACCGGCTGCTCCCATGCAGCCATGCTCCTTTTCTTTTTTTAAAAAACTTTTTTAGAATAGTACTTTTATACTTCTGCTTTTTAGTTTCACACGATTACCTCCAACTTTACTCTCATAGGATTACATTTGAATTTTATACTTTTTAAACCTTTCTACTGCTACATTTTACCCGACTCACTTTTACTTACACACTATTTTGTATGTATATTTTATTCCCCTTTCATGTGTTGGTTAAATGTCAGAGTTTGTACTTTCTCACTCGTACCTGAGCAGAGAAACTGAATCAATGAGTCATTTTTTTATACAAAAGTAACTGTAATCCGACTTGAGTACAGACTGGGGGTCTTTTCCCCCACTGCTCATCTGTCATCTTTAAACTCCATGTAACCCACCCACTCCTCCCCCAGAATCCCTGCTGGTTATCTTATCTCACCGTTTCACACAGTGGCTCCTGAATCCACTGCTCTCCTGCTGGTTTGCCGCATCTACCATCGCCTGAGGTGACAGGGGGCGTCTGGCAGCGTGCGGACGTCGCCGCCGCCGCTGCTGCTCAATGGGCCACCGTCACATCGAGAACATTCTGACAAACACACACACACACACACACACACGCACACACACACACACACACACACACACACACACACATGACATGCACACAGAGATCTGGAAAGCTTTCAGGTCGTGCATGTGTGGATTACTCTAAGGTCACTACGGGGTCACCCGCGAGCCAGTAAAAACGCTGCATTCATCTCTTTGGTTCTGCACAACCTAAACAAGGGAGAATGGAAGACTTTAAACATTTCCTTGGACATTTTCCCCCCTCGGCCCCGCTGACACGATTAACATCGTAAAGATGTTCGCAGCAGAGATTAGACCGATACGCGGTCCCGCAGGATCTGGATCGGGGCAGATGGCGTGTGTTTAGAGCCTGGACTATAAAAGATTCCACGTTTATATTGTATACGTTTTGGATTAAATGATTTTAGAAATACCGACCGTGAAGAAAATACATGAATGCTGTTAACGACAAATATTTCTGTGTGCAGTTAATTCTGATGAATTCATTAAAAATTCTACAATTGATTTTTCATTTTTGAAAACCCCTGACAGCTCCAATACTAATACAACAAGGTTTATATTGTGCTAATTATTATTATACATATAGTTTATATTTATACACTGTTTTTCAGAACTGCAATATTTTTTCTTCCAATTGGTCTGTTCACTCCCTTCTCCTCCTCATCTCCTCCTTTTTCTGCCAGGTTCCCAATGCTGTCTCCCCTGCTCCCGTTCCGCTCCCTCCCGAGGCTGTGCCCCCATCAGTCCCACCTCCACACCATCTCCGGCCTCTCGGGCCTGGCCCCCAAACACGGCTTGCGCTGCACTCGCTGCGCCCTGAAAAAATGGCCCCCTGTCCTCATACCTCCCCTGAACTCCCTGAAAGACCCTCTGAAGCCTCCCCAGACCCTCATCCTGCCCTCCCTGGACTCGTCCAACGGTCGGCAAAAGAGACCCCTGCTGGGAGGAGTGTTCGTTAGCAACCACCTCACCAAAGCTGCTGTGCCAAATACTGTACCGGAGAAAGTGGAGGGGGGTGAAGGGACGGAGAGGAAGGAGGGCGAGCTGACGGTTCTCTCTGTGGGGAGGTGAGACGCGTGCAGATCATTTCACTCCCCGACACACAACACCACATACAAATTTATATTACCACTCTTGAATGTTTCCATGTTGAATTTTTCCATGTTGAATGTTTTTATTTTGCTCTATTTGGCTGCTGGTAGTATTTGATGTTTTTGCGTTTATTTGAGCTGTGCTGTTAGTTTCTTCTTTTTAAAAAAAAAAAAAGCTTTGTTTTAGATTAAGCATCCAAATAAATAAGGATCCTTTCAAAGTAACCCTTCCCAGCCCATCTCAGAGGGTCATATCAACATCTCTTATAATAATCCTGCAGCATGAAGACTCTTAATCCAGGAGTAAGACCGTAAGTCTGTCCTCATAAAGATTTCTGCACCCGACTTGTAAGCTACTTAGCGGTGGTGGGTGACGTATTCATATCCTCTACTGAGTCAATGAAAAATATGAGTGAATTATTGATGTCATAACCAGCTGAATGTAACAGCAGAGAGACACAAACCAGCTGAAACCCTCCCACACTCCTGAATGTTACTGCGGCAGTCATCTGACCATGAATCTCATGTCATCCTCGCTCGACTGACAGATTCCAAGTCGCTCAGATCCCCGAGCAGAAGCCCGCCACCATGGAAACCGAGACTTCATCTCAGGAGAATCAAAACTCCCTGTTTGGAGGGAAACCCTTCTGCTCCTCATCGTGTGGCATCGGGAGGTAAAACCAACCACACACACATCCGTCCTGCTGCTCCAGCCCGCATTCTTCTGCCCAACGATGATGTGGAGGCTGTAAAGGAGTTTTCTGTGGACAAACATGATTATCAGAAGTTTATCTAAAGCGATTTAGGAAATGATCGTCTTCAGTTTCCTCCTACCTCCTCGTAAACATGGGACAACAACATTCTTGGCAACGGCATGATCATAGTGGTCACGTGACCCAAACCCAGCATCATCAGGTCAAATGAGGACCTAAGACAAAACCGTTCAATCCAGCAGCAAGGTTAAATCCCCAAAAAGTGTCCAATCCCCTGGGTTGTACAAACACCCCCCTGATTGAACTCCTTATCTTACATGTGAAAAGAACTGGGAACTTTTCTTTTTTTTAAAAGAGCTCCCCGTAGTGAGTAAAATATAACATGTTAGATTAAAATTGGATTTATACGAGGTAGTTCCCCTCGAGTCCATTCACGTGCACCTATTTCCAAATAAATTGGACCAACAGTTAGCAAGTTATATCTGAAAAACAGTGTTTTTCTTTCTTTTTAAAAAAAAACTCCCCCTGTTGAGTAAAATCTGAACTTTTAGACTAAAAGACAACATATGAAATATGGAACTCCTTAATTCGATTCAAACACACCACATTTGGAGTTAAAGCTCCCCCTAGTGTTGAAAATATACAACTGACCTTTCCCAAAATCACTCCTGTTCTTCCTCAAACTGAGGTCTATGATGATGTAAAATGTGCAAATGATTCATGGAACAGTTTTTGAGTTATCGCGTCAACATGAAGGAACTGTCGTGGCTGTGATGACGACTCGTTAATGAGATTTAAGAGATTGACTTCTTCTTCTGCCCCATTAGCTTCCCGTCATGTCGTCCTGCTGCCACCTCGCTGACATTCTGACTCATCCTTTCAGGTGAGAGCGCGGAGGGGCAGGGAGACGGTGTACGGTAACACTACCTCGCTGAGGAAGACCTCGTTGTTCGCTGACTACCCGCTGACTCGCTGGGCTGTCTAGATGGCAGGAACCACACAGACCTTTTCCTGCAGGGAGAAATCAATCCTATCCACGCCATTATTTTTTAAATTAGATGAACCACCACAGGAAGAGTGGAGAGCCCAACGCGAGAGAAGAAGACGACGACGATGAGAGAAATGACGAGAGGAGACAAAGAAGGGAAGATTGGAGGATAAAAGAAACACACTCCTAGCCACTGTATTTATTCTACCATGTAACAGCAAATACGCACAAGGGTGAAAGACAAACGTCGAAGACCTTCTAACACAAACATGTTGTGTGCAGTGAAGTCAGGATTAAGCACCTAATCTTCTAAAAGGAAGGTAAATAGCAGAGAGACTGCAGCTTCAGACAGGAGACCCAACCAAACAAGTAAATGCATATGATTGTGGATCATGTAGCGTTTGATCAGAGGCTACACAGTAACTTTACAGAACAGGAAAAATTAGGTGCGAGAAAAGAACGTGTTCTTCATAATATTTTCTGGAATCAGGCCGCTCCTCTTCTGCTCAGGTAGGAACCTGCAGAATCTGAAGATGATGAAAGTAGTCTGAACAGAAGGAGCTCACCGCATCCCATTCATCCAGCACTGTTTGCAAGGTTTGCATCGATCAACCACAACATTATGACCACCTGCCCAGGACTCTATTCCACCACCAGAATGAATTTTTCAAAAATGTGGGCCTCGTTATCTTTTGTACATGAGATCAGAGAAGACGGGCTAGCCTTTACTCCCAGTGTCCATGAGTGAGCCATGGCCACCCATGATCCTGTACCGGTTCACAGTAATAGATACTAACCCCTGCAGACTGGGAAAACCCAACCAGCCTACCATTCTGACCCTGTTGTCTAGCCGTCACATTTTTTGCTCCGATCCTTACAACTGCTCAGTTTTCCTGATTCCAACACATCCAAAGTAAAAAACTTTCACTTTCTGCTTTGTATATCCCACCCACCGACATGTAACCAGGGTAACCGGATAATCAGTGTCATCTGGGCTTCACCTGACAGTGGTCATAATGTTATGGATGATTGGTGCCGTCGCACAGTGAGACTAATTATCACTTGTCCATTTTTAGCTCTTAGACTGCGTCCAAGTATTTGATTCGGGGGCCAAATTGTATCTAAATGCAGCCTCCCAGTTGCTGTTAGAGGCTGCGTTTGGTACCTGCAGTGAACATGTAGATCTCGTGTGTTGAATAGAACATGTACATACATGTAAATATGTCAAATATGGCTTGGTATGGACAAACCTTACCTGGCTTTTATTAGAGAGTGCATGAGGCGAAAGACAGAATCGGTGACAGAGGTTTCCCATCCATCAATCAGAAAACTGGAAGTCCTGTCACACCACGGTGCTTAGAAGAAAAATCTCTGCTTCAAATCAACGATTTTCTAACATTTCAGTCCAACTTTTCTATAAAAAAAACACAGACCAGGTATTCCATTCTAATCGGGAACTTTTAAACCTAGAGCCACCTCCAGTTTACTTAAATAAAGCAAGCAGTGGCGGCAGAGCTGAAGTGGTTGAGATGTTTCAGAGTCATGCAGCAGCAGTTTACATCCTCATGGTTTTAAATGATTGCGCTTTAATCACAGAGAGTTTTTAGCTACTCGTTTCCTATTTTATTATGACGCTGTTATGCTGAATATGACCTCATGCCTGGAGAACTACATATTTATTGGCTGTAGCAGGTACATGATTTGTTTTTAGTTCTACTCCTGCATTCTGCCGAGATTTATGACACATTTTTAAGCTAAACTGTTTTTGGTGGAAAGTATGTGAAAAAACCAACAAACCCTTCTCTCATCAAGTTGGTAGATTGCATTTATAATATTACATTTTTCTGTATGATATTTTTATCAAATGAAGAAAATAAAGTGTATTTTAAATGTTGTGTCATTCATCATTGTTGCTCGGGAAAATCAGGGACGTCTTCAAACTTTAGATAAAACTCCTGCAGCATCATCAGATGTCCGTCTTATTTCTGACAGCACAACACCTTATTTCAAATCCACTTTAGCCAGTAGTGAAATTATAAAGTGGCACAAAGTAGTTAATTTTTAGGGGTAAAAACAAAAACTAGCAAGGTCACAGAATGAGTCACTTTCACAGTCACTACGGTTCATTCACTATGAAACTAACACGGTTCCAGTTCGGGATTACAATTGTTCCTAGGAAATACTGGGGCTAATTCAAGTTAAATGTGATCTTTAGGGATTTAGAATTGTTGAATATTCATGGAATTCAATTTGTAAATTTGCATTCGACATTAAGAATTGTAATTCAGTAAAAGAAAATTGAATATTTCATTTAAAACATGTACTTTCTCTCACTTCTAATTAGGCCTGACTGCGTCAATACATGAGGGATTAAATGTATGCAGCGGTAGTGCCCTCTAGTGGTCACAATAGGAAACTACAGCATACTTGTATTAAGCTCATTTGACAACGTAGAATTTCTGTTCGAAACTTTCAGTATAAACATGTATTATTATTACTATGTTTTATTCATAATAAAACATTTTTATTCATAAAACATTTGTATTCATAATAAAACATTTACACAGAAAGGCATTCATTGTTACTCAACAAGTTAGCGTATGACATTCTAAGACCGTAGCTTAGAATGCTCAATGGAGTGCAAACATTCCAGATCTAAAGAAGTACTGCCACATCAATCTATATCTTCTTGTGCAAATCGGACTATTTACATGATATATTCGTATATCGATGAGCAAATTGTATATAATGGAATGAATCGAGCTCAAGCTCAAGAAATGTTATAGATACGTAGGTGAGGGTTGAGAAAACCCCACCAAGAAACCCGATCGTATGTCAACTTCATCAAGTCAGGTAACATTCACAACGCTGGCTAACCTTTAGCCCTTCAAAAAAAGAGCACTGCTAAATAGTCTGCTTTTCTTTACAAAGTTGAGTTTGTTTTGTGTGCACAAGATGAAAAGAAATCCATTATGGGACTTCAGGGACTCCGTAGAAATGGGTTCCTCTGAATGGATAAAACCTAAAACCTAAAACCTAAAATATGCATACAAATATATCAAATGGCATCGTTACATTGCCACCAATTACGTCATTTTACCTCGACGCCGTTGAGACGTAAAAACAATGGCGATTTACAAGTGAAACAAATTCAGGTTGTTCTGTCAAATTCATTCTTCTAATTTTATTAAAATCACAACATCAAGCAAACATTGGTCAGGAATGTCGGGGTTCTTTTTAAACGTACACTCATACTACTACGAGACTGTAGGAGTGGAGTCATAACCTGCGTGTGTTAGTATGTCGCCCTCTGGTGGCGACTGTCGGTCACAACATCTCTCACGTAAATGCTTTAGTTTGAAATTGTCAAAAGGAAACATTATGATAACGTTGTATCCTGTAACTTTACTATAATATATGTATATAGTGTAGTTCCCTAATTTGAACACTAGAGAGTAAAAAACTGCACAGCACCTGTTGAAATGAAAGGCAACAAATCTACAATCTTCACCTAAATTTCTAATATGAATGTAAACAACAATCTCAAATGGATTAACAATTCCTTGTGGCATTATGAGTGAACTGTAATGATAAATAATAAAGTAAATCATTCTGAGACATTGTTAGATGTTGTTTAGAAGTTGGAAATAAAGTAGTATTTATATGGAATAAACCTGTAAAACTACTAATACTCAGATATTAAGTAGTATTTGGTGAGAATAAACATCACCCATATATTTATACAAAATAATGTTTAGGTGGAATGAAGATTTAAAAACTTCTGATAGACATTTAAAGGTATTTGTGTGAAATAAACATTAAAAAAATATTAGTAGTAATTGGGCCAAATACTTGTTTTCAAAACGTTTCAAAACTATAAGTAATTAGAAATAAAGTAGTATTTGGATGGAATAAACTTTTAAAAATACAGATGTTCCATGTTAAATAATCTTTGGGTGGAAAAAAAACTTTAAAACTGAGTAATTTGACCAAACAATCGGGTTCATACTCATTTAGAGCTCACGTCCAACTTTTCTCTCTAAATATCAATTTGGTTTGGTTTTGTGTCCACCACAGTTGGGCCTGACCAACATTAATGAATGTCACATTTTGATTTTAATAATCGTTCTCCACATTTATAAAAGAAAACATCTGGTAGTTAGCTGAGGTTTGTCTGAGATTATCAATGATTAATAATTGTTTCCGTGTTTGCCACAAAGAAATACACTTTAGCTATATTGTGAACATAAAAATCACACATACTATGCTGAAAATGAAAATAAATAAATAGAAGATAATAAACTAGATAAGGACGGATCTGAATTTCTGGATATTGTAGAACTCCAGATGATGGCAGTAACGCGACCCAAGGATGCCAGCTGCTCCTACAACTGAGAGAAGTAGAAGAAGGAGGCGGAACAAAGTGTCCTCAACTGTCGGAACATAAAAACTGTGACACCAGGCGGATATCAACAGTCACGACAAAGCTAACTGTTAATGAACTAATTGTTTATATTTTTGTCGTTAGACACTCTAATGTCAGTGTAATACGAGGTGTTCGGTTGAATGTTGGAGAGAGTTTGTGAACGAGAGACTAACTACAGTTGATGAAGAAATATGTGGAACTTCCACAAAAACACTGGTTGAAAGGGAAATGATGGAGGGTCATCACAGACTGCTGGATAAAGACTTTAACTGGTTCCGTGGATCTAACCAAATAAAGTTACACAGAATAGGTATGTAAGACTTCATGGATCAGACTAATTATGTCACCCACCTCATTGACATATTAAAATCATTTTATAAAAACTCATTTATTCACTCTATGAAATTGTTGTAACCATGTGTTTAAATAATAATAATAATAATAGATAATAGTTGACGCCTCCATTAATGGATACTCAATAAATAAAAACGAATAGTTGGTGAAGTCAGAAATATTTCATCAGTACATGTTATGTACTCCAACTGCATCTCATACATACATTTATTGCTGTAATTTTTTAATTAACTGCAAAAACCCCATTATGTGATTCACAGAATGCAGGTATTCATATTTAAAAGTGGGATAACTCATAAAATGTAACCAAACCTATGACTAAAGCTTTAGCTTGTGTGTAGATGACAGCAGAGGCCTTTTCTTTCTTCTTGCTACCCTCCGAAACAGCTAATGTGGTTGTAGGTACCATCTGAGGGGGGTTAGGGAGACTATTTGACTCTTAAGAGTCATCTGACCTCCGCAATTCTCTAGCTGGAATCCTTGGAAAGTCTTCTGCCCGTTGAACTATCCTCCTCACAGTGCGTGTGTTCAGTTTGCAGACACTTCCTCATTACGGCAGATTTTTTTTTACGTTTCCAATCTCTTCTAACTTATTAAATGACTATATAATTTTTAATTGATGAGAGATTTAGTTCTATCCATTGACAGATTTGTGCAGTTCTAAAATGTTCTTTGCTGTGTAACCTAGTATAACAGGAAGTGATTGTTCACCACTCCAGAGTTCCCAGGCACTTGAATTATACTGTTTTGTGACACCTATTTGGCTGAGTTTTGGGCTAATAATATAGTTTTTGTTTGTTGTGAATTTAAGATCATGAGTGCAGACAAAGACATTTTGCATCTCATTTTACAATTTTTTCCAAAGAGTGCCAATGATTTGGAAGGGCCCTGTATAGCACTTTGAGATTTAATCCAAATGTAAAGTGCATTATAAATTAAATGTATTATTATTATTATTATTATTATTATTTCCTGCAGAATAGACGACACAGTTCAGTTCCCGGCTGAGGGCTGAGCTGCCATTTGATTCGTCAATATCATTTTTTTTATCCATGGTAATGAGCACAAAATAACTTTTCCATATACGTCCAAACTTGTACTCTTTCACCTAAAACTTGAACCTCAATTCTTAAAATAAAATTGTTTTGCCCACAGTTTAATGATGTTCCTTTTGTTCACCGTTTCCATAGTGCTCCCACAGCAGCCTGTCAGCAAGGAGGAGGCACTTTCTGACCATCAGCTTTATAACCAGGGAAGGAACCCCAGTATGGACAAAGCGAACCCAGAGCCCCCTCAGATTAAGTTGGAAAAGGAGGAACTCTGCATCAGTCAGGAGACGGATACCTTTTTATTGACTCCTGTTTGTGAGGAAAGTGACCACAGTGAGGATCAGACTCAGATCCTCAACATCATAAAGAATGAGTGTGTTGTCAATATGCCAGTAATAACCTCGGTGGTCGGAGCACCAAACAGTGACCTGCAGCTTCTCTCTTACAAGCCTCATGTAGCCCAAAGCCAAGATCTGAGAGATGACAAACATAAAGACTACCGGTCAACCAGGGAAGCAGAGCACAATCTAAACAAACAGCATAAAAGAAGAAGTCGCACTCATGATGACTACAGAACTTTAAAAACAACTTTAGGTGACAATAAAGAAGAAATTGATCCTCAGCACAGACTCCTGGATATATCTTTGAAATCTGAAATAATATTACAGAAGATAGGTAAGTAAAACTTCTTTATTTTAATAACAGAGAGAAAAATTCACGAGCTAACCTACCTTATCTAGATGTACGGTTATGTATATAACGCTCCGAACTTGGTTCCACGTCCACAATTCTTGATTTATATCACATTAGGATCTTATTCCTTTTGTTTTCTGTCCCTCCAGAGCTCCAACGGCAATATGTCTGTAAGGCAGAGGAGGTTATCACCGACCAGCAGTCCTTTAACCAGGAGAGGAACTCCAGTATGAAACAAGTGGAGCCAGAGCCTCCAGTGATTAAAGAGGAACAGACGGAACTCTGCCCCAGTGTGGAGGTAGAGCAGCTTGAAGTGAAGCATGAGAATGCCTTTATGTGGACTCCGACCTCTGAACCGAATGACCACAGTGAAGATCAGACTCTGGATTTGAATGTCGATGAAACTCTAAATACAGCACAGAAACTGTCTGTAGACAACATGCTGGTTATGGGATCTGTGGTAGGAGGACCAAACAGTGACCTTCTGCTGGTCTCAGAAAACTTGCGTGTAGCTCAAGATCAGAAGGGAGACATATGTGAAAAAGATTTTAATATTATGACCAAATTACAATTCAAAATGAATACAGATGAAAGGCCATATGTTTGTCAAACATGTGGGAAAGAATTCAGACGTAAGTGTCAATTGACGGTCCATACGAGAATTCACACCGGTGAGAGGCCATATGTTTGTAAAATATGTGAGAAAGGTTTCAGATCTAATGTTCAATTGACACTCCACACAAGAATCCACTCAGATGAGAAGTCATTTGTTTGTCAAACATGTGGGAAAGGTTTCAGACAGAAAGGTCAATTGACAGTCCACATGAGAATCCACTCAGACGAAAAGCCATTTGTTTGCAAAACATGTAGCAAAGATTTCAGATCTAATGGTGAATTGACACTGCACTCGAGAATCCATACAGGTGAGAAACCATATATTTGTCAAACTTGCGGGAAAGGTTTCAGATGTAGTGGTGACTTAGGACTCCACAAGAGAATACACACAGATGAGAAGCCATATGTTTGTCAAACATGTGGGAAAGGTTTCACACGCAATGGTCAATTGACACTCCACATGAGAACCCACACAGGTGAGAAGCCATATGTTTGTCAAACATGTGGGAAAGGTTTCAGACAGGATCGTCATTTGACAGTCCACATGAGAATCCACACCGGTGAGAAGCCATATGTTTGTCAAACAT